>JARPMJ010004311.1:0-78293 GCA_033366665.1 Phoxinus dragarum | reverse complement strand
AGAATCATCTCTAGAACTTCACTACAAGTCAAGCCCTTTCTCATGTTGCTTGCTGCTCTTCTCACCATCAAATGACCAGCAGGCTTGCATGCAAGTGTTCAAATCCACTTGCTTAGTTTTTGTTTAGTCTGCATTTCTCACCATCAAAAGGCAGATGCATAAATACACTTACTTAGTTTTTTGTTTACTCCATGTAGTTCTGACAGCTGAGGTGCATATTTTGATTTTCTCAGACGCATCAAGGTGAGTTCTCTCACACACACACACACACACACACACACACACACACACACACACACACACACACACACACACACACACACACACACACACACACACACACACACACACTTTATTATGCTATTATACTCCATATAACTCCATGTAAAAGCCAGAAACTAAGCTTTTTTTTGCACAGGCCTATATAAAGGGTTAATGGTGCCACCTGGTTATCAACAGTAAAAAAATACTAATTTTACCTCTTCCCAACAGGGAAAACCACCAACAATCAAAAATGCATGATTTTATGGTGTCATGGCTTTGCAATCAAAAAATGTGGTTATAATGGAAGTCAATGGGGCAAAAACAGCCACGAACAGTAAATGAGGGAGAAAAAGTTAAAATCTGATGCTGCACAAAAACTAACAATGCATCAAAACCAATGTTGTTTCTAATCTTTGACATGTCCAAGACTGTGATAAAAGGTAAAAAAAATCCAGTCCACAATCACATTTTATGTTGAAAATAAGTAATTTTGTGTTTTTTCCCCCCCAAAATCAGTGAGATAATTTATGAATTTGGCAATTAAAGAGTTAAAATCTTGATTTTTTTAAAAACATTTAGTAGTTTTGAACAGGACTGAGGTTGATTAATAGATTTATGCAAAAAAAAAATCAAAAAAAATATTATCTGATCAATTTTTACAGCAGTTTAAAGTAGTGGCTGTTTTCAGCCACGAACATAACGAAAGGGTAGTGAATTTGCCCAGAGTGTACTGTTGAGTTTTTGAAAAATTTCAAAGCATTTTCCCAAAATGTGTGTCAAAATAAGATTTGTCACCAAAAATCATTCCATTTGCTGAAACACAGAAAAAGTTATGGCCAAAATAAGACTAAAAAATACACCATAGTGGCTGAAAACAGCCCCAACAGCACAGGCGGGACTTATTCCGCCGAGCCGCGCTTTGCACTTTTTCCCATTTTTATAATAATATGAATGAACATACATGTATACCATTGAGGGAAGAGGTCACAACCAGTATTTTTTCTCACATTTCACTAAATTTATTGGATGACAAAAACCATTGAAAACTTCACATTACATTCAAATGTTCAAGAAGTGATTCCCAAGTTCAACAGGATAGTCAAAAACAGCATTGGCACATCTAAATGGTGCAAAACGTTGTATGATACCTTATTTTATTAAATACTATAAAAACAAGAACTCAAATACAATTGCATAAAGGAATGGATTAGATAACGTCAATGTTTCCAGTTTATGTAAGAGGCAACCACAGCATTCTAGTTCGGATTTACATTCCCGTTTGATCCACAAATCACAGAAAGTTAATCATGATGGCATGGGACTATAATAAAATAATATCATTCTTATCACTTCGTGTGAAATCATGCTTGATACACTCCCTGAGTTCAGAGTCATGATTCAACACAGCTAACGTAAAAGGCATTTATAGGTCAAATAGCGACTGAGGATAAAACATAAATCTGTCAGATGAGGCTGATTGCAGTGCCGTCTTTAGTACAGACAGAGAAATCACGATTCTCCACACAATAAACTGCACAGAGCAAGAAATCAGTGCGATGACAAAAACAACCGTACACAAGTAAAGCTCCTCAGTATCAGACGATGGTTGAGGTATTTTGGAAATAATACTGAGAAGCTTGAGGTATAGGAGCCGGAGTCTCTTTTACATTGTGGAGAAGATTGCTATAAATAAATACTATAAGTAAAGGATAATAATTGGATTACATAAACAGTATGCATATATCTATATATTAAATATGCTTTAAAGTCTCTCAGCTCCTCCTGTAAAATGGGAGTAAAAGGCTGTTAAATACAATACAGGCAGCTTGAGATCGGATGTCTTCAACGGGCAACATTTGTTCAGAAGAATAACTTATTTCTCTCTATCTCTCTCCAAGAAAACCCCTGAGGCCAATTGTCAAAGACAAATAACAAAATATATCGCTAGCAAACATACAGATCAGCAGCATTTAAGACGAGATAGCAAATTGTGGACTGAAGCTTAGAGATAAAAGTGTGATTGATTATTTACTTTCATGTCTAATAGAGCGTGTTATTGTTTTGAAGATAACCACAGATCACTAGTGACAGATTTTGGACACATGTAAAAAGAGCCGCTGGTTTACGAGAGCCACGTCAGCGGTTTTGACATTCATTTGGTCCCTGGTGATCAGGACAGTCTATTGCAAAATTGCAATTGCCAAAACCCCCCAATTCAAAACCCACCACCAAAAACATTTTCATAAAAGCATCAAGAAATACCAGAAACATTCAAATCAGTCAATCATCCGTAAGAATAAGACGTTTATACTAAAATCGCCAACTCTAGACGAGGAAGCTCGCTTCGTGAGATATGAGGTAGGCTAACTACTACACCAAACACTGTACTGAAATTCCTGAGAGCCGCTCAATTCCCGAGCGTTAGACCGCTAAAAAAAGTGACATTCTTCTTTGCTTTTATAGACCTGAGGAAGTTCCAACAGCAGCATTACGCATTTTGTTTTTTTTTTCAGTATAGTGATATGATTGGTTTTTCTCAGTTGGTTGGGGAAGGACTGTGCTCCTCTTCCTCCACTTTGAGAGCGGCAGATGTTCCCTGAGAGCCCCTGTGGCGACTGCTGGGCTTTGGCGGGACAGTTGGCCACCATGTGCGCCACACTTTGGCAGAAATGGCATCTTTTGGGTTGGGGAGGCAACTTGCACTCTTTGGCATGATGGTCCAGACCGCCACAATTGTAACACCTGTGGAAAGATTATAATCGCAAATGTATTAATGATTAAAAACAATCCCCATAAGAATAATACTTAGTATAATAAAGTATGAACTATCAATCAGACAAAAGAAGGCATGTAGTATATTTAGAGGCGTATCATATCAAATATGAGGGTTAAAGTTCGCTGAATATAACATTTTTCCAAAGAAAAGAAAATGTGTCACTTTTACTCTAATAAAGTGTATTGTGAAAGTGTTGAATTCATGGCCAGGCTGTCAGAGTTGACACCAGGAGCTCCCAGTGGCATATGTGTGGTTGGCTCGGGTCATTGATGTCCACTCAGCGGAGGTCATGTGGGCGCCTGACCGAGGGCACAGGGGACCTCAGGGTGGTTTACAGGCACTGACCCGAGGGCCTTCATCAGCACAGTGTGGCACGGGCCGACAGCAGGCGCAGCGTGAAGAAGCCAATGACGCCCTTTGTTTGAGAAAAGCTGCAGCAGCAACCTATGAACTATGACCTTTTGCAGCCCTAACCCCCAAACACCCCCACCCAGTCCCTAAACACATGCAGTTTCCATGGCGATCCTGACCCCTGACCCCTCTCGGGCACCTTCATCTGTTATCAATTAAATAAACTGTGGCGTCTTCTCCACATCCTGAGTGTGGAAATGAGTGTGTATGACATTCACACTTTATGCTGGCTTGTGAAAAACAAGTGTGATTAATTGCAATGAAAATGCAATCTTCAAATCTTGTAGTAATTGTGTAATTGTAGTAATACTTCAAACCTCTCTCTCTCTCTCTCTCTATATATATATATATATATATATATATATATATATATTGATGTGTTGACTAACATACTAAAGCACATGTAAAGTACTTGATTATAATTTTATCTGTGGTGTGTTTATTATTACATTTAAAGTGAATATATTTTAAATGTATCGAGCTGCCACTTCCTCATTACAAATATACTGTACATGTCATACAAGTTTCAATAGAAATTACATTAAAATATATTTCAGTTTACCATAAAATGCTTGTCAGTAGTACATTCACTTTAACCATAATTTTTAAAGATAATAGAAATAATTATAAATATAAAGATGAACAAGTCCTTAGATGAAGTCCTACTTAAGCGGGTCAAAAAAGCACTTAATTGCATTAAGTATAAATTTAAACTACAATATATTTTCACCTTAATTTTAAATAACATGCACTAAAGAAATCCATTCAGTTCACACTGAAGTAATATTCTTGTTAAGTATATTTGTTTCTGCAATAAGCACTCTTTACTAGTATGCTCCTTCTTCTTTCACAAGGGCTGCTTCAAGTAAAGCAATGAGCTAGTCCACTGAGCTGATGAATAATCATGATGGACAGATGTGGCTCTTCTTAAAGGGCCAGCGCGCTCCAGGGATGTATCGAACGCAAGACCCTCTGAGGGTGTAAAGATCTGCGCGGAGATACTGTCACCGCTGAGTCTTTCACAATAATCAGAACGGACTGAGCCAAATCATACATCTATAACATCCATTGGAATAAAGTCCTCGCTTTATGTTTGCAAAATGGATGACTAATAATTAAATTTTTGCAAAAACTGGGTGATCATCCTTGTAGCTAAAATGGAAAGTTGCTTTCAGTTGTAAGCATTTTTTTTAACAACCTCAGGATTGGGGGATTTCCATCAGGTATAAATGCATCAGTGACCAGGCGTTTTAACCAGTTATTGATCCGGGTCACATCGAGAGCCCTAACCGAGGGCAGAGGTGGGGGGAGGGGGAGTTGACCGAAACACATTTTTGGAGAGATCAAAGAGAGGGATTTCAGGCTCTCCCTCATGAGCTGCTAAAACAAACACACTCACTATAGCACTACTCACTGATATTGAAGTCACAACAGGCAAGCGTCACCTAAAGGATGAGCTATTTCTACCTGTAATACAACACAGTGACAGTGTTTTTACATGTGCAACTAATGCTGATAAATATCAAAAATCAGGTCGTTGTAAAATTTTCCCTTTCCATGACATTTAATTTTAGCTTTTTTTAGATTTTAAACAGTTTCATTAATGCATGTGCACATCAAATATGCTGGCAGGGTAGCAATAAAAGGATTCAACGTCTAAGCCAAACCGGCTAGTGGGAAATATTTACGGCCCTGAAATGCCTTCCAAAAAGAAGCAGGATTTGACATTTAATGCAAGTGTGGTCACATATCTGAATTTTTAGCTAAATGTTGCAGTCAAACCGGTCCACTGTCAATATTGTAGCGATGTATGAAGCACTCGCACGAACGTCACTGCCAAACTAAGCTAATTTTGCCAAATTGAGTGATCAACTTGAACCCATTGCGAAATCTTTCACTCTAAAGGCACCGATATACTTTAAAGCAACACTCCACTTTTTTTGGGAATAGGCTCATTTTCCATCTCCCCTACAGTTAAACAGTTTTACCGTTTCCGAATCCATTCAGTCCGATCTCCGGGTCTGGCGGTAGCACTTTTAGCATAGCTTAGCATAGATCATTGAATCTGATTAGACCGCTAGCATCTCTCTCAAAGCAATGACCAAAGAGTTTTGATATTTTTCCTATTTAAAACTTGGACTCTTCTTTAGTTACATTGTGAACTAAGACCGACAGAAAATGAGACGTTGAGATTTTCTAGGCCAATACGACTAGTAGCTATACTCTCATTCCTGCGTAATAATCCAGGAACTGCTGCCGTACCAGCAGCGCAATGATATTACACAGCGCCTGAAAATAGTCCCCAGCTCGGTAACTTCCAAAGTGACCGGCACTAAGTTTGTAATATCATTGCGCTGCTGGTACTCAAGGAATAAGAGTATAGTTCCTAGTCATATTGGCCTAGATAATCACAACTTGTCATTTTCTGTCGGTCTTAGTACACGATGTAACTACAGAAGAGTCAAGTTTTAAATAGGAAAAATATAAACTCTTTGGCCATTTTTTTGAGAGAGACGCTAACGGTCTAATCAGATTCAATTATCTATGCTAAGCTATGTTAAAAGTGCTACCGCTAGACCCGGAGATCGGCTGAATGGATTCGAAAACGGTAAAACTCAACGGTTTAACTCTGGGGGAGTTGGAAAATGAGCCTATTTCCCAAAAGAGTGGAGTGTTCCTTTAAGCGAAATCGAAGAACGAACATTGTTGTGACGTAATATTAAAACAAAATACAGCCAAAACAAAGTTTGTTTCGGGAGTTCTGAACCGCTTGCCGGTAAACTGGCTGGTAAACCTCCACTGCACTACCATTGGTCCGTGGTGATGATGTAATACGTAGGTGTGGCTCCTTGTTTGATGTGAAAATCTTTTCCGATTCATTTCTTCTGTTCAGATACAAGTAAAAACATGACTACACTCAGGGCTAAAAATTAACACTTGTCAAGCGCCAAATGCAAGTAAAAATCTGTGTTGGCGAGTATGTGAAACAGTGTCAATCAGTTGGCCGTAACATTTTTGTAAATTCTAGCAATAAAATGTTGTGAGAACATGAACGTGAACAAAAAGTGAACGATGGTCTGGACAGTTGACAGGCCAGTGCAGAATCATCACGAAAGTTTAAGCCTCGCCAATTGAAATTTTCAAGTGTAAGAAGGCGCGAAGGGGAACTCAATTCGTTACTCGATGTGTGGGACGTTTTCTGTGCGGAAACACCCGAAATGTGACTGCGCACGAATACTAATTTTTACTTTCTTAAATCTTCTTACGCTTGAAAATGTATTGGCGAATATCCTCGTAAACATCAGTCAGTTATGTCTTAAAGGTAGGGTAGGTCAGAATTGTCTAAAAAAACTTTTATTCAAATTTGTTTAAACTGTCTTTATATACCAATACATAATTAAAATGCAAGTACTCTGAAATAGAGAGTATAAAAAACTGAGTGACTCTAGTGTATTTAATCTTCAATAAACACAGCTCATTAATTCCATTCACTCCCACCTAAAAACGGGTGCACGACTGCTCGCGCATGGGCAGAGCCAGTAATAGCGGCGGTAGTCATGGCGACGGGAGTGACAGTCGCGCAAGCCAATCACTTGTTTCGTCCCGAATGGAATTAATGAGCTGGTGTTTTTTGAAGATTAAATACACTATAGTCACTCAATTTTTATACTTTCTTTTTCAAAGTACTTACATTTTAATTATGTATTGGTATATAAAGACAGTTTAAGCCAATTTGAAAAAAAAGTTACTTACCTACACAACCTTTAAGTGAATGTAAACAGTTGAGAAAGAAAATGCATGTGCATCAGTATATTGAATCCTGCATGAGGTCTTAAAGTGACCAGCAGCCTAATATATAGGGCTATCTGCTGTCGTCTGTGTCCTTAATGTTTATCAAACAGCAAAAGCCAGAAAAATCACTCACTGCTCTTGACTGAATAACTTTAATAAGGATTAATCTGTTTAATTCATACAGTGAAGAACATGCAGTGCTAGTTTACATTTGAATATTTATTTTAAGTTTTTGTACCTGAAAAATTTACATTTTCACTGGTATCTAAAATGTTGGTGTCATAACTGCCTGTTTTAAGAAAAAATACTAATAAAAACCAGTTATGGCTGGTAAAAAAAATATTTATTTATCAGTTTTAGGCCCTTCACTGGAGAGCCCGCTTTAAAATAGAAACCGAATCTGTACTTCTATGGAAAGAGACACTGACACTGTTTTTCATGTTTAATACTGTAAAGCTCCTTGATTTGAAGCGATCTATATAAAGTGCTATATAAATAAACATGACATGTCTAAATTGCTAAATTGCAGAGCTGGTTCAAACATATCCAAGTCACTATGATCAGATGCTTTCTGAACCGCTGTTTTCTCACCGCTGTCATTTTTGATGTGTGTTTATTCTGTTGTTTAAAAGGAAAGCGCGCATCACAAATTAACATATTCATGTAAACGGTCGCTCTCATCAATGTGGGTGGAACAAGGATGTTTGCAAACAGTATATTGAACTTCTTTTTACCCCTAAGTGACGAATGAAAAAGATGTTCGCCATGGGAATATTGGAGCCTTGACGTGGATTTCCAGATTGTGGGGATCCCAAGACTCAAGGTCATTAAACTTCAAGGTGCTTCTCAGAAAAATGTGTTGATTCACTCCCAGAATTGAACAAAAGCTATCGGTGGCACCCTTTTTCAAATATGTACTATTTTGGTTTTAATAATTAGGTAATAACATGGTACTGATAACAAGGTACTAATATGCACCATTTAGGGCTAAACATGGTACTAAAGTCACACCCAGTCACACGTTTTGTATCCCTTTCTTATGAGACTCAAACAAGGGCAATCCAAATGGCACAAGACTTAAAATAAAGCTACTAGATTTTTGTTGATAAGAAAGCCCCATGTTTCTCAGTAACAAAGAGGAAACGGCCCTTCTGCTCACTGCCCCAGCTGTGCAAAGACTGTTTGAAGCTAAACATCTGAATGGTCATATTGTAGCTCAGAGACGACTCACCTGTCTCCTTTGGCTCTGCGTTTCGGGACGCTCTTGCCTTTGGGTCTCCTCTCACTGCCCACACATTGAGCTCCTCCAGGACCCGTCACCCGCAGTAGACCTCGAGGCCCCTTGGAGGACTTCTTGAACGTGAACTCGACCGCCTCTCCTTCCTTCAGACTGCGGAAACCCTCCATGTGCAGTTTACTCTGAGAAAAGCAGCAAATACATCCTCAGCAATGCCACTACAGCAAATCCACATTCATTTAGAAACTGAATTAATTACATGCAGAAGGCAAAATATTTTGCTGTAAGGTTTGGAAATGTGTTTGTGTTAATGTAGAGGTCACAGTTTAAGCACAAAGGCCCAGAGAGGACAGCATCCATGAGGTCACTGAGGTGGTCCGGACCTCACTATTATTCTGAGGTGTACATAATAAATGTTGTGAAATAATTGCCTAATATCGTATTAACACTGCTTTAGTGCTGCAAGGATATTGCACAGCACCAAGATCACCAAGAACACCGCTCATCAGTGCCAAAATATTTTAGATGACCAATCAAATCAAAGTAGGCGGGCTTTATGTTCACAGAAATAGCGCAACCCGACCCGACGCTTCAGTAAATGGTCATAAAGTGCGATAAAATGTATTTAGCTAAACTAAACATTTCATATTTGACAGCTGTCTTAGGATAGAGATGGCAAACTAATAAAATGTTGTCTAATTTGCCATTTTGAATTGAAAAAAAAAGGCCTATATAATTTACGTGATTCATGTAATGTAATAATTAGTAACGGTCAATGTGAGGGGACAAGAAACATGAACGAAGCCGTGTTCAACATATTAGGCATAAGATTAATAATGAACGTGTACGTATTGTAAATACACTTTATAAACTTATTTACCAATAGTGTTCATAGCCTTCAGTAAATTAACTTGTCTAAGAAAATAATTCATAAAACATAAATGTCAGTTGACTCAGTTTACTTTCTTCACTGACACAGACACAAATGAAAAGACTATCAGTCAGAGCTCGACTTTAGGAGGGAAAGAGACACGGCAAGATCACGAGACTGAGAGAAAAAGAAAGAGTAATGGAAATTAGGAGAGAGCATGTATTGAAAAATAAATCTACCGCCCACTGACGTGGTTTTAAAGCTATTTCTTATCCATTTATTTTGTCTTTCAAACATCTTGAAATGCACATGTAGATCAGAAAAATCCACATTATTTAGGGGGAGCCCCGAACCCCCCATTAACTAGCTCACATTTGGGACCGCAGTGATTTTAAGACGGCCCTGTGCGCATCTGTATGTGTGATTGTGTGATGTGCATTCTTATGGGATATGAAAGAGAAAGCGACTGATTTATGTGTGAAAAACCCATGCTTCACCATCCCCCGACCCAGGTTACAGCATTCCTGATACACACACACACACATCCCCCCACAGCACACACACGTCTCACTCCCTGATCGCTGGGAAGGATGCTGGTCCACACAAATTCTTCAAATGGTTGCTTGGCTTGAGGGCGAACATATTCACTGTCATGAATGAGCTCTTGGCCAAGTGTAAATGTAGTACCTGAACTGATTCTTTAAAGTCCCCCTGTGCTGAAAACCAGATTTGAATTTTGTTTATATGTCTATCTGGTGTTTTTAATATGCTTTAAGACAAACCATGTGCAAATTCATAAGTCGACAGCATTGCTGAGTATTTTCTGCTTAAAACTGCAGTGAAGCAAAGACAGTCTCAAAAAACACGGTTTGACATCGCTGATGTTTCTGACGTCACACACTACCTTGTAACCAATCAGATCAACGTGTGATCGTCAACCAGTGGATCTCTGAGTGAGTGAGTGAGTGGAGGCGGGGCTCATTTGCATATTCATAGAACCACGTATACTAAATGAGCAATGGTGTCGAGTTAAAAGAGTTCAAACCATTTCAAACCATGTTTTTGGAGGAAAATACTCAGCAATGGTGTTGACTCATGTAATTTGCACATACATGGTTTGTCTTAAAGCATATTAAAAACACCACATAGACACATAAACAACATTAAAAGCTGGATTTTCACCACAGGGGGACTTTAAGGGAACCAGGGTAATGCAAGCTTATGAGTTGGCTTAAAAATAAATAAAAAAGTCATCGCTGCACGCTCTATAGTTCGCCATCATTTACTCACGCTCATTGGATGCCTTATACTCTCTTTCATGCTAAATAAAAAATAATAATTCTTAAAGTCGATGAGAATGGAAATTCACCCTTTCTTTTTCTCTACATTGTTAATTCAAACAATTCAATGTTTAATCAAAGTCACAGCTCAATCATCAGAAGTGTCTTGAGAAGGTTAAGAGTATATTGCAAGAGTAGTATGGCCACTTTTATGTTCTTTGAAGCTTGAAAGCCTCAGTCCCCATTATTGACATCGCATTCAACAGAGCGAGCAGCGCAGTCCTCAAACAGTTCACCTTTTGTGCTCAGGGAAATAAAGAAAATCATGAGGTGAATGATGACTGAAACCTAAAGCCTTTTACAAGTCATATTCATATAACCAATGCTACCTTGTAGTTTATTAGAAGTACAAGATATTAGAAATCTACCGTCTGCACAGAATGGCATTCCGTTCATGCATTAAAACAAATGCATTGCTGTTCGTATTAATGTTGCCTTTCACATTCTTCTGATAAACACAACAAGCAGAAGTAAGAACAGCTTCTACATGATGGATGATGTGTGAGTATCTCATGAGACATGTCCGGGTCATATTTTACACAAAATAATGTATTGCATATGACCAGTAAGGTTTTTAGCATTATTTTCACGACTGTGAAATGCAAATCTCTTCAAACTGTCAATAGCTTCCAGTTATGCAAAAAAACAAAAAAAAACATAAACACGTATGTATGATACGTAAATCATTACTGTAATTCAGAAATTATTACATACGTTTGTAAAGTAATATTAGGCGTCCTGAAATTAATTGATACTCATTTTAATGAAATCATCTTAAAAGCCAATGTGTCAGGGCATGATGATTTTTATTATTGTATTATTGTATAAGCTTTTTTATATCTTATACTAAGAGGAGAATTTAACGACAAAATGCATGCAATTTTTATTTTCAGCATAAGATAAAAACATTCAAGCTGACAGTGTTTTTAAATAAAAAATTTAAATAAGCATAATTGGTTTGTCTATACCTGGTTAACAAAAGATGAAACCCCAAACAAATAAAAAGCACGGCCATCGAGCACAAGCATTATATCAGTTCGAGTTTATGCAGCTTAGTTAACATTTAGCTGAGAACCGAGAATTCAGAAAGTATTCTAGTTCTCTTGGATATTTTATATAGGATTATAAGAAATAAGGCACATTAAATGTATCCGTCAGTGGATCACTTGGCCTTAGATGACTAGTATTACAGGTCTTCTTATTGATGTGATGTGAACGGCCCCACGAGGATCTGTAGAGGTGTTTGTTTTGAGGAAACATTGTTGGTTACAAATGTGTTGTGGCAGATGCGGTGTTCCCTTTCAAGTACGTCCATTGTGTGTGGGTCAAAGTGACCGTTAACGTATTTCCCTATAGACACGTGTGACCCCCGACCCCCAATTTCCCTTCCTCCCACTGACATCTCACGGACAAGCCCTTCCTACAGTAAAAACCCTAAGAAGAGAGCATGTGGACTGGATCTGTGTATGTATGAACATAGATGATCCATTAGGTGATGGAGAAATCACAAGCAAGCAGGTTTTGACATAATAAGAAGCAAAACGCCACAGATATAGGAAGGATCTGTCACGCTCTTCTTCTTTTGTTTGCGCTCACAAAGACCAGCAGCGGAGTTAATGTTGTGTAGCCGAGGACAGACGTGTGTGTGGCTCGTGGATCATCCATGAAGCCGGCCACTGTCGCCTTTGGCTTGCTGAGTTGGGCTTTAAAAGACACTTAACATTCAGTAATATTATCGAGATGACCGTGCTGACACTATTGGACGAGAAGAAAACTCGAGCTGAATAATGACACTATGGTCTTCTGTAGAGATGCTTATCGCAGAACTGAACTTGTCTCGTAATTGGTGAACTTTCCACCGTTATTGAACTAAACTGAATCAACACTGAACTGACTTGAGCTGAGAATGACACTGTCTTTTTAGAGATGATTTACAGCAGAATTGAATTGTATATATATTTGATGAAGTTTGTATAATCATGGTTCTACAGTAAGCATTTGCTCATTTTACAGTAATGATGCTGTGAAAACTACAGAAATTTGTCACAGTGCATTCATTCTGTGATTATTTTCCTGTTTATAACTGTGAAAGTGCTTTAAAAACAATCTGATCTCTGGGATTTAATCATATAACGCCTTTACAATGAAGATGCCAAAAGAAATGTTTGTGAAAAAGCAAAATATACAAGACTATTAAGATATCTTTTATATACTTCTGGAGTTACAGACATGCAAACTTGGGACTCGGTCAGGGTTGGCATCTAATGCAACAAAGATTGCTAGAATCAACATATTTTCACAATTAATAGACCTACCAATCTCTGTGTAAATATAATATAATGATGCTGCCATCTTTCTAAAGTCCTTTACCCGCCATGTAATTTGGCTCCAAATCTCAGGTAAAAATTGTAATTTCGACCCTCCTCTACAAATAAGTGGATTACTCAGTCAATATACATCCATTACAATTAATATTTTGACTTTCATCACTATTTATAATATCAAAAATATTAACAAAATCTAAATTTTGAGAAGTTTGGTAGATTCGATATGGAAAAACCCTATATAAATAAAGGTGACTTGACCCGTTTCGTCGGTTCCTTGTCCATGTTTAATGGACATTTCATGTTTTCAAATATTTCTAATGAGTTTATACTCTGTGAAACAAATGTCCATTTAACCTCAATTTTGCATATGTGTATAATATCATTAAGTTGTATTCTGTAAATAATGGTATTATATCAAACATCTTGTTTTTGCATCAGTTTTGGCCATTGAAAAGCCCACTCAGCCCCTTGACAAATCTTCAGTTTGCTCACTGACAGGCATGTACACGGTCCAATACTACTCTTAATGTGCTGTTCATGGGGATTGTGATGTGCTAAAAGTGCAGAATAATGCTAAAGGAAGTTGCACATTCCCGGTCTGTATGAAGTCGCAGCAGATCTCGGGAATACAAATGGCCACCCAGTTGGTCACCCATACAAAGGGGCTCCTAAATGTTTCTCCACATATCTGTGGCTAATGACTTTATGACAGGAAACAAGATTAAAGGGGTCATCCCTGAAAGTGCTCTTGCCGACAGGCCAGACTATTGTTTTAAGACATGGCACTTACGTGGGAAATGAGAGGTGAGAGAGAAATACTAACCATACCAGGGTGGAGCAATGCAATTACTGCAGAAGTTCAAATAGTTTGGGCAGTGAATCTGTTAATAGCAGACTAAGCCATTTTAGATTTCAGATGTTGGCTTTCCAAAGCATAACAAAAAGGTAATACAACACCCATTGTATTTTTTGTAGTATGTTTTTTAGGCCAAAGCCCAGAAAATAAACGTATTTTACCACTTCCGCTTTTAGTTGAGGGAACCAGGGTGATGCAAACTTATTGGTTGGTCTATATATAACATTGTTATTGAGACCTAAACATTATTATCTAATTTGATACAGCTGATTTAACACTAAATAACCTGCCGTCTATATGTTTCTCAGCACTTACCTGATGGACAAACACGTCAACTGGAGTTTCTAAAGGCACACCGTCTCGTCTGGTCATTGATAGGAACCCAAAACCCATCCGAACATTGAACCACTTGCACACGCCCACACCATGGTATGACTGAGGGTCTTCCTCGGCGGCCTGCCCCTCCTCCTCCTCGGTTTTCGTACACCCTCCTGCAAAACCATTTACATTTACCATCAGAGGGGAAATAAATGCATGTGTGTGCATGTGGAATTTCAAAATTCGAATATAACAGAAAGAGTATAAAACAATTGCCCAAAATGACCTAGAAACCATCAGTGGTAGTATTTAAAAAAAGAATGACAAATTATTTCAGGCCTGGTTTCACAGAGAGAGCTTAGATTAAGCCTGGATTAGGCCTTTGTTCAATTAGGGCATTTCAGTAGCTTTTATAAACGTGCCTTAGAAGAAAAATAAACATTACTGGTGTGCATTTTGAGACAAAACAATGGCAGTGACATATTTTAAGATTGCTTTCAGTTAAAACAGCTCAAACGTCCATTTTAGTCTGGGTCATATTTGCACGTTTACGAATAAAGTGGCGTAAACTGTAGCATTAAACACAGTTTTATTCAAGCAGAATAACAATGTAGTATTATTACTATATTTATTATCGTATTTTTATTTGACAAAATAATATACATCAGAACAAGCTGGAAATAATTAGTAGTATGTCAAGCCGTTTTGACTTTTCTTCATTCCCAGGATATGAATTATTGATAATTCTTCATATCTGTAATTGTATTTTCACTAGTTAAATGTCACCATAGTCTGCCATTCAAATTCAATTGTTGATATCAAGAATTGATTTTCTAGTTGAAATTCCAATTTCACATATCAGAAATAGGCTAACATTATAACATATCATATTTTTTAAATATCAAGGTTAATAGTGCAAATGTCTATTCTTGATATTTTTTTTATTTTTTATATCAATAATTCGATTGTCATAAGTTGAAATGTTCATTTCTGATATAATGAATGTGATTGTTAGGCTACTACTAAGAAAGCCAGTTTAAATATCTGAAATTACTCTCATATTTATTAATATTAGAAATACATTTTCAGATATTAGAAATAACAAGTGTAACATGAACTACATTTACAGATATCACGAATTAACATTTCAACCAGTGAAAATTGAGTTCTTGGTATTATTTTTGTTTAGGCAAACCACGCAATTGTTGATATATTATTGGTGTATATTAGTTTAAAAATCTATTACTTTAATAATGCCCTCTTGGTCTCACTGGCAACACATGCTGTCTCTTTAGGTGTTTATCTCCAAAGTGATGGAGACTTTCCAAATGTGCGCTAACATGGTGAAACCCGCCGGAGAAAGCACTCGCTACTTCACCTGGATAGTCCTGCTGTAAATCTGAACCCATGGTGAGCGGAATTAAATCCTTCTCTTCTGCGACCAGCACGGGCCTGAAACCTTCCTCAAGTCTCATGTAAAACACACTCTCGCAACTCAAGAAGAAACGGGAGCAAAACAAAGAGGAGCTCCACGATAACCTCACTTAGGCTACACGAGGAGTGGAAAACCACACGGAAACATGAAAGACAATGCAGGGACCCCCAGCCCCCCACGTCCCCTAAACAAGCAACACCTTGATGAAGAGGGCCAGAACCTCGAAATTAAAAAGCCATACCCTCTGCCATGGGCTCCACTCTGTGCCTGTTGAGTTCGGGATGTTTGCGTTAAATCTCGTTTCTCCAGGTGATCTCTCAGGATCGGTCACTGCAATAAAGCCTACTGATGCTTCTCATGCTCGACTCTCTCTCTCTCTCTCTCTCTCTCTCTCTCTCTCTCTCCCAGTTTCGGTCAAGTCCACGTGATTCCCAATCACTCTCCCCTCCAGGATGACCAACACATTCCTCAATGGATACCCCCCCCAAACAGACCAATCCCACAGAGAGAGTCCGGCCCCCAAGTCTTCCACATAGGTGACCACAACAACCCAACATTAGATGTTCGTTTGACACTTTGGAAAATGTGAACATCAATGAGAATGCGCGTTACATGCACATTCTCAACCCGATTATGCAATAGCCTAATAGCGACAATGCATGTGGTCATGTAAACGCGTTTTCCTTTAATCGGATTAGATTAAGCATAAAGCGATCGGCACAGCTCGATTTTTGTCTTGTAGGCTACACCGATATCGCCCGGCATGTAAACATTTTTTCTTGACCCAAGAAATTATAAAAATGTGTAGGCCTGTTAACTTTTGGGAGATCAAATGTTGCATTCTCTTTCTTTTGATAGGCGAACTTGTCATAACGATATATTTTTAAATAATTATTAAGTGTGTTTGGGAACATTCAAAGGATTCATGTGCACCACTTTACAAAATCATCGTGTTTACAACAAATGTAGCCTATAGCCTGACATTTAAATTGTAGGCTATTCGTAAATATTCTCACTTGTTTAGCTATAAAACAAGAGCATTATATAAAATCTGGGCAAATGATGAAATGTTGCATAAAAGTTGCATAAATTGTGTATTGTTCCGTATGATGTTCGTGCACGCGCAGGCAGCCTAGTTTACTGTCATTCACCGGCTTTATTTATTCAATAGCATATGCTTAATTTTACACAGTATTATTGATCAGTAGCCTATAATGATCACAATAAAATTGTGATCAAATAAATGTGTGTAATCGATCTTTTGATTTTGAAACATCGTTGGTTCTTTATGCGACGTTATCACGGGTTTTATAATGACGATGAAATGATGAAGATGGCGATGATGCACTGAAAAAAGTGGTAACCTAAAAATAGCATCTGCATTAACTGGTTTAATTCAAACAAAAAATATATTTAACATCACCGAACCAAGCTAAAACATTTTAGCTATTTTTGGGGTTAAATCAGATTTGTAAGGAAGCCTTACAATTCCACAGTATATCACTTTTTACAGTGTGATTATTATTACAATAATAATCAAACGGAACTAAAAATAAAGTAGCGTGATTTGTGCTGCCATTGGCTTCCTCCAAAGACTGGCATAACGGGCATTTGAGCGTGTAGGTGTAGATTCAGCTCCAGAATCCAACATTTCACCCACCGAGTCCTTCTGTGATCAGAGATGCAGGAGCAGAAGCACAGCTGTCCTCCCCCTCCAAACAATCAATAATCAAACAAGAACGCCGATTGATCAATGCACTGTTGCTATGGTGATGCAACACATAACCTACCTATCAATAACCCTTAATTAAGTTGTTTTTTTCAAGCCAACTTACTGATCTAAACTTCTTCTTCTTCTTCTGAGCCAAACTTTAGACTGTCTCCTAGAGCTTTAACTTTACAACCAGCTAACTCTACTCAGACCATCAGTACTGTTCTCATAATGTGCTTTATCTATCTATCTATCTATCTATCTATCTATCTATCTATCTATCTATCTATCTATCTATCTATCTATCTATCTATCTATCTATCTATCTATCTATCTATCTATCTTATTATTGTTGCAATATTCCAAATAAATAGATTAATATTCACAAATAAATGTAAAGAGATTCACAAAAAATTATAAAATTCACAAATAAATAAAATGAGATTTGCAAATAAATAAAATATTTACAATGTTTTCTTATTTTACAAACACAACTCTGCCTGGCATTTATTTGTGAATCGGTTCCTGTGCATTTGTAAATCGCTGCACACATTTGTGAATCGGTTCCTGGGCATTTGTGAACAGTGTTGGGGGAAATGCATTGCAAGTAACTTGAGTTACGTAATCAGATTACTTTTTCAAGTAACTAGTAAAGTAATGCATTACTTTTAAAATTTACGACAAAATATCTGAGTTACTTTTTCAAAAAAGTAACGCAAGTTACTTTGTTTTTCCATTTATTGACTGACAGCTCTCCTGTCCTCATGTTGAGACAAATCAAAGTGTGTGTGTGTGTGTGTGTGTGTGTGTGTGTGTGTGTGTGTGTGTGTGTGTGTGTGTGTGTGTGTGTGTGAACATGATGTTTATTGTAGTTCTAGACTAAATGTGAGCATTTACTCATCTCACTTGCACAACAAATATTCAATATTCCTCAAAATGAATAAAATCAGTGAAATGCAGAATCAGAATACTATGCAAACCTCCAAATAACTAAATATGTTAAATAAAAAAATATAATTTTGTATGCATTTAATCTCACTTTATTGACCAATGTACTTGCTTCTGACCTTCGATGATTCGGTTAAATAAGCAAAAATGACTATAGATAGATAGATCGAAAGGTTTGCTTTCCTCTGTACACATTTCCTTCAGCCGGAGGATTATTATTTCACTTTTGCTGTGAAAGGGTCTTTACATTTTTGCAAAAAATAAAACTTTTGTGTTAAAAAAAAACAAGCTCAGCCCAAGTGGGGAAAAAGTAACGCAAAAGTAACGTAACGCATTACCTTTCTAAAAAGTAACTAAGTAATGCAATTAGTTACTTTTTAAGGGAGTAACGCAATATTGTAATGCATTACTTTTAAAAGTAACTTTCCCCAACACTGTTTGTGAATCCCCGTCACGCATTTGTGGATTTTGAAACACTTCTAGCGTAGACGTGCAGAGAAATCCACAAATAGGTGGACTCCACCCACCGCCTACTCAAGCCAATCAGATAACGGCCACATCGAGCTGGCCAATCGTAGCACGTTATCGCTTCAACCAATCCCGTTTGGCTTTACACTCGGGGCGGGAAGTGGGAACTGATTCTTGCATCAATGAAAGGAGCACTGGAGCGCAGTAGTAGCGCTGAACTGTGTGTGGTAAAAACACTCTGTTTTCAAAAGATTGTTGGAGTTTAAGGCCTCTATATTTCCATCAGGATACACTCAGGGAATGATGATAATCAGAGATCCCGAGCATCATGAACAGTCTCTACACCGGCAAGAGGCGCGACACAGCGCGTCAAAAGCAAATAGGCACTGTCTATTCACTGCTGCCGCTGCAGTTTCAAATAATGTAAAACAACTAGCATGTTTGAAATGTTAACACATATTCCCTATGTGACGTCTGCTTAGCTTTATATGCATAATCGTGCTCTTAACGGCTCTGATCGTAGCCTGCTTATTGACTAGTGCTGGTTACTTAAATCATATTTCGTGATAGTGTACTGGACGCGGGGCATTCATTGATAGTAAACGGATGCCCGCACTTCTGATGTAGCGGCTACTTCACGCAATTAGGACAAATGTTTTTGCACATTCGCTTTGCCCAGTGTAGATTGCCTCGCACAGGGTAGACACGATGCATGACACTATACGATTTTGCCTTTTAAAGCACAATCGCGGTGACAAATAGCAATAGGATATAAATAAATGTAATGTAGAATACCAAATATGAGCCCAAATGACCACCCAATATGTAACAATACGAGCCTCAGCATCAGCGTGTAGGCTAGTACTGGGGTCGATGCTGCAAATAAAAATATTGCAATGTGTAGATGTGCACAAAACAGAGGAGTCGTTTGGTAGCTTTTATGACGAACCAACTTTTAATGTCACACACCGAAGCCTCTCAAACAACTGCCTCGTCTCCGCCCCCCGACCCTATCATTAGTAATATGCTGCACCCGTAAATATAAGAATAGGTGCGACCCCACATATTCTACATCTTTCCTTTTTTTTTTTTTTTTTTTTTACAAGTGCGATAAAGAACTTGGCACAAACAACATAGAACACATGCTCACATCTGCTATAAACACAGCAGTCTTTGGAATCAATCAGTGCGTAACAAAGTCTTTGAACCTTGAATTAGGCTTGGACACCCTTCCTGATCGAGTAACAACAAACGGAGCTGGATTCTCTTGCCTGGAACTGTCGCTGTTTTGTGTCGAAGGCATGTCAAATACATTTTCTGAAGTGTCAGGTGACATCACAACACATGGCCTTGCTTGAGTCTCTGGAGAGATCGCGGGCATGGACGTGATGGTGGTAGCCGGACAGTATGATTCAGTCACACGTAGAAGGTGACGGCGGTTCCTTACATAGGTCTTACCATGAGACTTGACGATATAACTGTTGGGTTGGAGGGCATTTCCTGACACTGTGGCCAGCTTGTCAAACCCACAGGTTGTCTCCATGCGTACTGTCTGCCCAGGCTCCAGAGGTGAAAGGCGTCTGGCAGATTTGTCATGGCTAGCCTTTCCTTTTTGTCTGAGTGCAGACAAAGCAGACTGAACATTGGTCTGAACTCTCGGTGTGAGCTGGGATTGTACCATAGGGATCAAGGACCTGGTGCGTCGGGACAGTAGACGTTGTGCTGGAGAAGGCAGGCCATCCCTGGGTGTGTTGCGCAGGTTGAGCAGGGCAGCGTGAATGTCAGAACCATCACGTGCACACTTTTCTAGGAGATGCTTTGCAGACCTGACACCCCGTTCCGCCAGACCGTTGGACCTAGGGTAATGGGGACTACTCGTGACATGCTGAAAGTCCCACTGGTGAGCAAAGTTCTTGAATTCCCTGCTTGAAAACGATGTTGCATTGTCAGTCATTAACTGGTAGGGGATCCCATGTACAGCGAATTGCCGTTTCAGATGCCTGATCACAGTATTACGAATACGATTAGAGTACGAGTCCACCAAGACCAGGTAAGTCTTGCCTGACCACTCGAATATGTCAGCCGCTGTGATGGACCATGGACTGTCTGGTATCTGATGAAGGTGCAAAGGTTCTCTCATCTGGTGCTGCTTTAGAGCATTGCACGGAGCACATTTGGAGACTTCCCTTTCAATGTCACTGTGTATTGTAGGCCAGAACATGGTCTCGCGTGCCCGTCGCTTGGTGGACTGAATGCCAGGATGACCTTGGTGAAGCTGTATTAGGTAATGTTTCTGGAGCGAGTGGGGGATTACATACCTCTGACCACGAAGAATCAAACCAGTATCCACTGTCAATTCATCCCTCATAGCGTAAAATGGGCGGATGTCATGTGGAACGTCCTTATATGAGCTAGGCCAACCAGTGAGAATCGTGTCTGCAAGGCGTTTGCAGACAGCATCGTCCTGTGTGCTTTGCCTGAGTTCTTCAATCCGTCTAGATGACAACACCCCTTCCAGAGCTAACACATCATAGTCCTCGATGGTTTCAGGACTGACAGTGGTGGTGAGATGTGCACGTGATAGTGCATCCGCAACGTACAGTTCACGGCCTCGTTTATAAATCACATTCAAATGATAACGCTGAAGTTTGAGCATCATTCTCTGGATGCGCACCGACGCTGTGTGCAGAGGCTTTCTCAGAATGGTTATGAGGGGTTGATGATCCGTCTCCACAGTCACTGTGCGGCCGTAGATATAATCATGGAATTTTACACAGGCAAAGACTAGTCCCAAAAGTTCTTTCTCAATCTGTGCGTAGCGTGCCTCAGTGTCAGTGAGAGATCTCGATGCAAATGCAACAGGCCTGCCATCCTGAAGACAGACTGCTCCGAGACCATGCTGGGAGGCATCAGCAGATAATGTCACCGGCTTGTGCACATCAAAATACTGTAAGACGGGTGGACTTGTCAGTTGTTCTTTGAGTGTGTCCATAGCAGCAGAATGTTGTTCAGTCCAACACCATTGTGCATCTTGGCGCAGGAGCTGACAAAGGGGAGCCGTTGTCTTGCTGTATCGATGAATGAATTTTGATAGATAATTGGTCATGCCAAGAAACCTCTGCAAAGCATGTTTGTCTTCTGGAGTGGGCATCTGGCGTATGGCCTTTGTTTTTTCTGGGTCAGGTTTGACACCTTTATCTGTGAGAAGGTGGCCTACATATGGCACCTCTGAGACCCTGAAACGACATTTCGTCGGGTTCAGCTGCATGTTGATGGCTCTGACACGGTCTAACACACATTTGAAGCGTTTGTCGTGTTCCTCAACAGAAGAGCCCCAGATCAAGATGTCATCCACAACTATTTCACACGGCTGGCCAGAAAAGAGCTGTTCCATGCATCTCTGAAAGACTTCACTTCCAGTTGAAATCCCATATGGCATTCGTAGAAATCTGTACCTTCCGAACGGGGTCATAAAAGTTGTGAGTTTTGATGATTCCTCGTCCAGAGGGATCTGCCAAAATCCACACTTTGCATCCAGAATGCTGAAAACCTTTGCCTGTGGCATATCAGCGATTACCTGCTCTACAGTCTTTAACGGGTGATAAGGCCTCAGGAGAGCCTTATTGAGATGTACTGGGTCTATGCATATGCGTACCGAACCATCCTTTTTGACCGCAGCTGCCATGGCAGACACCCACAGAGTAGCATCCTCCACTGGCAAAATAATGCCCATTTTAGTCATTCTTTCCAACTCTTGTGCAACTTTGTCTTTCATGGCCAGCGGGATCCTTCTGGGGGCACACACAGTCGGATGCACCAATTCATCCAGGCGCATGTGATATATAACTGGGAGCTTGCAACAGTTTCAGTACGAAACAAATCCTCATAATCACTCATCTCGGGAGCCTGTTGTTGTACAGCATGTACTTCTGGGCTAAGTTGTATGAGATTTAACTTCATGCTGTCTGGTAGGCCTAACAGGCTCTTAACAGGTCTATCCACTATGTGAAAGTGCAATTTCCCCCTTGAAAGTACTAGGGTGGCAGTGCCCAGTGTGAATTGTTTGACCACCATAGGCTATCAGATTCACTCTGTGTGACTGATCAATTTGGGCATTTGGGTCAATGTACTGCAATGTGGATAGAGACATAACATTGCATTTAGCTCCAGTGTCTATTTTCAGCTTAACCTGCTTGTTACAAGTCGTTGTGAGAGTGATGAATATTTCTCCTTTGTTTGCAAGCAGGTCCACACTTTCACAATGAAAATCATCTTGGTGAACTTCACTTTCTACTTCATTTACTCTGTGTAGGTTTTTTCCACTAGATGGCGCCATCCTCCCACCTGTGTATTGGGGCTTTGATCTACAACACTTGGCAAAGTGATTCCATTTGTTGCATGAGTTACAACGTTTGTTAAAAGCTGGGCATTTGTTGCGCTCAAATTCGTGCTCACCTCCACAATTGTTACATCGCCTTTTGTTCTGCTGCACTGCAAACACTTCAGACTCTCTTTTGAGCTCCTTAAGTACCCCTTTCCGAACGCTCAAACAGCATACATATTCTGATTGCTGATTCCAATGTCAAGTCTTTTTCCCTTAACAGTTGAGAACGAACTGCATCATTATGGATGCCACAGACAATTCGGTCGCGTACTAGTTCATCAGTTAGCGTTCCAAAGTCACATTTTTTTTGCCAACAGTCTTAACGTGGCTACGTAAGACTGAATTCCTTCGTCAGGTTTTTGCACTGTGATATTGAATGCATGTCTGTCCATTATCACAATCCGTTCTGGCAGGCATATCTCATCAAATTTTTTTATTAACACATCAGGATCCTCTTTGTCCTCACCTTCTTGAAAGTGAAATGACTCATATTTATCTAGTGCATCTGAACCGGCAAAATTGAGGAGAGTGTAAGCTTGCACCTTTTTTGATTTGTCCGACAGTCCTGCTTTGCTGTAGCCTACACGTCCCATTCCCTCTTGAATTTTAGCCAGTTGTTAGCGATGTCGTCATCAAATACGAGCGGTTCTATGCGCCGTAGACTTTGAGCCATGATTTGTCAGCAATCTCACTTCTGTCACCATGTAGATGTGCACAAAACAGAGGAGTCGTTTGGTAGCTTTTATGACGAACCAACTTTTAACAACATTATCAAGCTGCAGACTCGGAGCCTGCTGCATCTACAGTCCCGCACCCAGAGTCCCGCATTCTCAGACCCCTCGTTTTTCGAGACAGCGCCTCCTGCTGTTCGGAAGATCGTAAAACACCCTTATCCAAATGCCATTGAAAACATTGGAATGCAAGATTACGGTCTCTTTTTATATAAATTTATCCAAATAAATATTTGCGTTCCCTGCTTAATGCATGTACCAAAAAAAATAATCATTGTGTTCTCAAACTAACTAATTACCCAGTATTTATTTTTTGAGCGTGGGTGTAATTGAAAGGAAATTACTGATGTAACGGATACAAATACAGATTGAACTATCATCTGAAAAATATTATGTGATATTATATTGCTACAATGTTTTAGTTTGTTTTTGTACAATGTTTCAAATTCCATTTTTTCTTTCAGTTCAACATATAATGGTCTAATTGACATTATACCATGCTAACATTACAAAACCTGTTTTTTGATATTTTGAGTGTGAAGCAAAACTCAAATAATAGACAAAACACCAATAATAAACAATTCTGTACTTTATTTAATGATCACCTTAATCACTGTCATCTTGCTGTAAACAGGACAAAGCAAAGAAAAAAGGAAGAAAGAATTGTGTTAGTGACTTTATTTTTGTCTTCAATTGCATTCAAAAAACCATCATTTATAAGTCGCTTTGGATAAAAGCGTCTGCTAAATTAATAAATGTAAAATGTAATGTAAATGCATAAGGTAAAATAATTACTTTCTGATAGGCAAATGTTGCTTCTTTTCTCATTCTTTTTGCAATCACTCGGTCAAATTCCTCAACTTCACTAAAATAAAAGATGAATGCCTTTGAAATTAATCTGACTGAAACTAATATCCATCTTCAAAAAAAAAAAAAGAGAGAGAGTCAAACTCAAATTAAAAATTTAAGACCACCCCCACAGAGCCCATACAGTCAAATTTCAGTCAATACAAATTAAAACAAGGAACCCTCAAAAAAGGCCAAATGACACATTCTAGCTCACATGTTAATACCATAGACTGGTTAATTTTTTTTAGACTGGTTAATACATAGTGAAGGCATAGCAAATTTGATTATTAGGCAACTGTAGCCTATGAGTTGTAAATGGCTGGCAACAACTTCATATCACAGTAAAATTAATATTGATCCATTTTAATACTTACGTTTTATAAGAACTAATTTAAGTAGTCTACATAAATTATATAAAGTAAAATAATTACTCCGGCATTAATTAATTAAATAGTTTTAGGAGAAAAGTTCAGATAATTAAAAAAAGGTAAATCTGATTCAATAATTAATGATGACATTCTTTGATATTAACACATATAATGTATTTAATTGGTATACTTTAATGTCAACTAATTTAAAACATTTTTTTTTACAATGGCTTGTCTACAAAAAGTCCATGGTTAAAGGCTAACGTTAGCTATCAAAATATTTTAGGGGGAAAAAGGCGAAAAAACATACATTAACGGCTCAAATTTTGTTACAAACTATTTACAAATATTACATAGACTGTTCATATGTTGGTGTATCGATGAGCTATAAAGTAGTTTGATTAAAAAAGAAATCATTGAATAAAATTGACGATACTCCCGTTTCGGTTCTTCACGTGTTTATCCATGTGTTTATCCGATCCAATTTGATAGGTGACGACGCTGTCTCGAAAAACGAGGGGTCTGAGAATGCGGGACTCTGGGTGCGGGACTGTAGATGCAGCAGGCTCCGAGTCTGCAGCTTCATACTACTCACTTTTAATGTCACACACCGAAGCCTCTCAAACAACTGCCTCGTCTCCGCCCCCCCGACCCTATCAATAGTAATATGCTGCACCCGTAAATATAAGAATAGGTGCGACCCCACATATTCTACACAATGCAAATGAAAAACTCCGTGTATCAGAGTTTAAATAGTGTAGCTATTTATGGGTTGAACCCAGTTATTTATTAGTCAGCTACTTGATGCTTTTCTGTTCTATCTTGAATAACGTGACGCGTCCATAACGCGTTGTTCCCATAACAGAGATGTAAAGTGCTGTTTCTCTGGCTTTTTTCAAGGCTCATAAAAATTGTGGCTTGGCTTGACCATCAGTCTAATGGTGTAATTCTAACAAAATCTAAACTTTAAAGATATTTTGCTGTTGCAATTTTATGGGCCTTTGCGCGTACACTTCCTATTTGAGCAAATGCATGCAGATGAATGATAAATGAGCAGATATTTCAGAACAAGATCGCCCAGTGTAAAGCCAAACGTGATTGATTGAAGCGATAACGTGCTACGGTTGGCCAGCAATCTACACTGGGCAAAGCGAATGTGCAAAAACATTTGTCCTAATTGCGTGAAGTAGCCGCTACATCAGAAGTGCGGGCATCCGTTTACTATCAATGAATGCCCCGCGTCCAGTACACTATCACGAAATATGATTTAAGTAACCAGCACTAGTCAATAAGCAGGCTACGATCAGAGCCGTTAAGAGCACGATTATGCATATAAAGCTAAGCAGACGTCACATAGGGAATATGTGTTAACATTTCAAACATGCTAGTTTTACATTATTTGAAACTGCAGCGGCAGCAGTGAACAGACAGTGTTTGACGCGCTGTGTCGCGCCTCTTGCTGGTGTAGAGACTGTTCATGATGCTCGGGATCTCTGATTATCATAATTCCCTGAGTGTATCCTGATGGAAATATAGACGCCTTAAACTCCAACAATCTTTTGAAAACAGAGTGTTTTTACCACACACAGTTCAGCGCTACTACTGCGCTCCAGTGCTCCTTTCATTGATGCAAGAATCAGTTCCCATCCCACTTCCCGCCCCGAGTGTAAAGCCAAACGTGATTGGTTGAAGCGATAACGTGCTACGATTGGCCAGCTCGATGTGGCCGTTATCTGATTGGCTTGAGTAGGCGGTGGGTGGAGTCCACCTATTTGTGGATTTCTCTGCACATCTACGCTAGAAGTGTTTCAAAATCCACAAATGCGTGAGGGGATTCACAAACAGTGTTGGGGAAAGTTACTTTTAAAAGTAATGCATTACAATATTGCGTTACTCCCTTAAAAAGTAACTAATTGCATTACTTAGTTACTTTTTAGAAAAGTAATGCATTACGTTACTTTTGCGTTACTTTCCCCCCACTTGGGCTGAGCTTGTTTTTTTTAACACAAAAGTTGTATTTTTTGCAAAAATGTAAGGACCCTTTCACAGCAAAAGTGAAATAATAATCCTCCGGCTGAAGGAAATGTGTACAGAGGAAAGCAAACCTTTCGGTCTATCTATCTATAGTCATTTTTGCTTATTTAACCGAATCATCGAAGGTCAGAAGCAAGTACATTGGTCAATAAAGTGAGATTAAATGCATACAAAATTATATTTTTTATTTACATATTTAGTTATTTGGAGGTTTGCATAGTATTATTGTGCAAGTGAGATGAGTAAATGCTCACATTTAGTCTAGAACTACAATAAACATCATGTTCACACACACACACACACACACACACACACACACACACACACACACACACTTTGATTTGTCTCAACATGAGGACAGGAGAGCTGTCAGTCAATAAATGGAAAAACAAAGTAACTTGCGTTACTTTTTTGAAAAAGTAACTCAGATATTTTGTCGTAAATTTTAAAAGTAATGCATTACTTTACTAGTTACTTGAAAAAGTAATCTGATTACGTAACTCAAGTTACTTGCAATGCATTTCCCCCAACACTGTTCACAAATGCACAGGAACCGATTCACAAATAAATGCCAGGCAGAGTTGTGTTTGTAAAATAAGAAAACATTTGTAAATATTTTATTTATTTGCAAATCTCATTTTATTTATTTGTGAATTTTATAATTTTTTGTGAAACTCTTTACATTTATTTGTGGATCTTAATCTATTCATTTGTGCATTCGATACATTTTTGTGAATCTCTTTACATTTATTTGTGAATATTAATCTATTTATTTGGAATATTGCAACAATAATAACCCCATAATGGTGTCAAGACTTTTCATCTTGATGACACTGACACTTTCATTGACATGAATACTTGCTTTTGAGGAATGAGCGATCCATTTTGAGCAAGTGACACGCTTTTGCAGGTTATCAACTAGGTTTTGCAGTTTGTACTAATTGTTTTGAGAACTGCATTAACTGTTGTGCAAATGTAAATAGTGATGTGAGAAATGCACCAAAGCGACTGAGAAAAACTGTATGATATAATGACAACTTGTTCAACCATTTTGCATGTAAAGACTTATGCTATGAACTAATGCCTGAATGTTGTGGGGGGTGAAACTATTCAACAGAGACACATTATAATATTTTGATCAACATGATTTGATAATGCAGGAAACAGCAGAGAATTCTACATGATCATTTGCATGGATGTACCAAAGCATTTGCAACTTGTTCAAAGAAATGAGAAACTGCTTTTTTGATGTGCACAAGTGACATGATGTCACTTGTGATAACACAATTCCGAACTGAGAAAAGTACCAAAGTAGTTAAAAAGTAGTTTTAAATTTTAAAAGTAGTTAAAATGGCTCTCCTCTCAACCATATGGAAATCCATTTTACTGTACTGTACCTTCTGATCACACTGCAAAAAAGAGATCTTCCTCAATTTTTTTGCCTCATTTTCCGGTGCAAATGTCTAAAGATTTTTAAATCAAGATTTTTTTTTTAATCAAGATGCCCTGGAGATACAAAATTACATCCAATATGAAGTCTTGTTGAAGTATGAAGTAAGTTTATCATTAAAACAAAGAATAATAGTAATAGAATAATAGAATAATAGAAAAATATAGAACAAATATCTGCCAACGGGCTCATTAATTCAAAGGCAACTTTTCATAACTCATTGCTATTTAAACATAAACTCACATAATTTTGTTAAATTTGTCAAAAACATTTAAGTAAATCCGATATTTGCATTTCATTTGCATATTATCTTAAAATATGTAAGTGTCATTGTTTTATCTTTATATTGTTTTATCTAAGGCACGTTAATAAAAGCTACTGAATTGAACTAAGGTCTAATCCTGGCTTAATCTAAACCCTGTCTGTGAAACCAGACCTAAGACTTTCTGCTCTGATTTCATTTTGTGTACGGATGAACTATGACTTTCTAAGAGCCGAGAGAATCAGTCGAGGTCTGTGTCGTGCAGAATTTCAGCATCACTTTTTTGTCACGGTGAAACGTGATGCCATAAACACAAAACAGACTTCTGTGATTGACAGAACAAACACAGATCTAACTTTCAGCTCATATTTATTACAATCGAGAGACTACTCACTTATTTATTGTCCAAATTGATTTTCATAATCTAGATTACTATTTTTTAATGGTATGATACTCTAATCTTTGTGCAAGTAACCCAATATTAGCTAATTATTGAACCTTATACAATTATTAATTCTTTTTTGATTCTCCTTTGGTTCTTAGTTACTGACACCACATAAACCTATAGCTTCTCAAGGGTGATTATTAGTGATCTCAGAATTGCATGTCAGCTGAGACTTTATCCAGGTCCACATCCATTACCTGTGCAGACGTGACCGCTTTCATGAATAATCTCATATGGGCTGTTCAGCACGGGGCATATGATGTAAGGCTCCATATAGTGCTGCTAATCCTTATTCTAATTAAAAAAATTAAAAAAGGAGAGGAAGAATATCACTACCATGCAGCACTATGAAGTTTGTGTGCCATGTGCAAGAAATGTGCCGTATGTGTTAGCCAGTGTGTTCATTTTAGTGATGGGAAACACTGAATCCGTTGAGGTCATCTGAAAAATGATTGAGCATTTTGAAAACCGCATTGTGGGGACATCTGCTGGCAAATGCGTGTAAAAGACTTCAAATCCAGACACAAAATACTACAGAAATGACTTGCATGTTTTCATTTAATCAACAATATAATACATGGATGTAAAACCTTGCAGAATATGTAGATATATGTGGGACTTTATACAGTTAATATTTCTGTTTTTTTTTTTGTTTTTGTTTTTTTAACAAAGTTTCTGGTTACTTTATTTTAAGGTGTACATTTACATACTGAGTATTATCAATTAACCAAATGTACTTACTATAGGATTATGGTTTGGTTTAGGGTTAGTTGCATGTAATTATGCATAATTTGTTGTAATTACTATAACATGTAACAAGGACACTCTACAAGAAAGTGTTACTAGTTAAATCTTGTTCTCAATTGTCATGTGTCTCAGAGTGTGTTACATCTGTATCTTCATCAGAATCAGTGCCTCTAAACAGACTTGGATGTATCTTCCTCAAATGTCTCCTATTCCTCCTTAAAGTCTTTCCTGCTGGAGTCAGCACGTTATACGAGCGTGGCTCCAGTCTCTGGCCTGTCACTACGGCGTGTTCCCAACCACGTCGTGTCTGCATGTGTACGGTGGTACCCGGATCTAAGGCAGGCAACGACCTAGCATCACGATCGTGATATAGGCGCTGGCGTGTCTGCAGATCCTGAATCCGTCTTTGTATGTCCGGTGGAGTGGATGGCTTTAGCGAAGCGCTGGAACATGGAAGTGTGCTGCGCAGAGACCTTCCCATCAACAGCTGTGCAGGTGTCTTGTTCAGCCCTGTCACTGGTGTGTTCCTTAGTGACAACAGCACCAGATGTGGGTCTGTGCTGGTATGCATCGCTTTCTTGAGAGCATGTTTTACTGTCTTTATGGTCCTTTCCGCGAGTCCGTTGGACTGTGGATATCCGGGGCTTGAGTGCGTGAGCTTGAAATCCCAAGAGGCTGCGAATGATTTCATCTCGTAACTGGCAAAAGGAACGTGATCACTCACTAGCTCTCTGGGAATTCCATGCCTAGCAAAGACAGACTTAATTTTCTGGATTACTGTGAGAGCTGTTGAATCAGGTAAATTTAGCACTTCTGGATACTTTGTCAAATAGTCCACTAATAACAAGTAAGACTGACCGTTCATTTGGAAGATGTCGGCTCCAACTTTCATCCATGGGAGCTCAGGGACTTCATGTGTGATGAGGGGCTCCTTCTGCTGTTGTGGCTGAAATTGTTGGCACTGCCTACATTTGTCGCGCGACATGCCTGGCCAGTAGAGGACTTTTCTTGCTTTAGCTTTTGTGCGCTGGACACCCTGGTGAGCGAGATGAAGTTTCTCCAAGATCTCTCTCCTGAAGCCTTGTGGTATGACGATTTTGTCTCCAACCATGATGATGTCGTTCTGGATGCTGATGTCGTGTCGCATAGGCCAGTAGCTGTGAAGACGTTTATCCAGGCCGTGCCTCCTCGCAGGCCAGCCGTTCAGATGTTTCTCACACACAGCTTGCAATACTCTGTCTGCAGTGGTGGCTGTTTTCAACTGGTTGAGTGTCTCCTCACTCAATGAGTCCGTGGCCTCCATGACGTACACGACTTTCTCATCACAGGGATTTTCGTCCACGTTATCACAGTCTCTGCTCATCGTAGCTCGTGACAGAGTGTCTGCTATATACATGTTCTTGCCTGGAGTGTAAGTTATGTTCAGATCATATTTTTGCAGTTGCAGCAACATACCTTGTAGTCGTGCTGGTGCTTTGTTCAGCGGTTTTCTTACTATGGTCTCCAGAGGCTTGTGGTCTGACTGCACGGTCACTGCTCTGCCAAAGACGTACTGGTGGAATCTCTTGGCTGCAAAGACTATGGCCAGCAGCTCCTTCTCTATTTGCGCATACCTCTTTTCAGTATCCGTGAGCGATCGTGAGGCATAGCAGAGAGGTTGTCCTTCCTGTAGCAGACATGCTCCAAGTCCATCCTTTGATGAGTCAGCCTGTAGTGTAAGTGGTTTCCTGTGGTCGTAATACCCCAACACCGGTGCCTGTGTCAGAACAGCTTTCAGGACCTCTAAAGCTGCAGTGTGGTGTGGACACCACTGCCACAATGTGTCCTTCTTAAAGGGGTCATGACATGAGAAACCAAATTTGCCTTGATCTTTTGGTATATAAGAGGTCTTTGTACCATTAAAACGTCCTGCAAGTTTCATAGCTTAAGACGTCCTCCCCATTATAAACGAATCATTTATTTAATCAAGCTCTAAATACAGCTCGTTCTGGATCCATGGTAAGAAGTGACGTCACGGTACGAAGTGACGTACCAGCGTTTGCATACGACCGCCTCCAGGCACAAGACAACTACGCTTTAAACGCAAGACAACTACGCTCATTTCGTATCGTTGTCGCGCCCGCGCGCCCGCACGCCTCACAAGCGTTCAGTCGACGCACAGCGAGTGGGTCTGTGTACAGGGAGATTACGATGCCGCAGATGTGCTGTTCCTGGCTGTGGACAAACAACATCTTTGAATACGCTGCGAAAGATCCAGTCGTCAGGGAAAAATGGATGCACTTTATTTTTTGCGGACGTCCCAGTCACTGCAGTGTTAATGTAAGTGTTTGCTCTATACATTATAAGGATGACTGTTTTGAGAAAAAATCCCAATATGATGCTGGCTTTGCTAGAAAACTGTTGCTCAAAGATAAGTCCGTGCCGACTATTCTGGGCTCAAAACGACGTTGCAAACTTAACGTTACTTTTTATCACTGGCTAATATAAACACATTTGTATAAGAGAATCTTGAAAATATGTCGCCTGTCTAGTAAGTTAGGCCTACATGTGATAGAAAATTAAAAATGTTGCCTTTATCAATGCTGCATCTTCAAAGATGGTCTGTGCATGCATTTTTGTCCGTGGTACACCCTATCATGTCATTGAAATTAGTTAAATAATGTTAAACTGTTAGCAAATTAAGCTATAGGATAATTAGGCAACAATAATCCGTTTTCAAGTGTCTCGGGTTACAATTTTTTTATTAATTCAAAATAGTTTCACTTTCCATGTGGACACGGGCTGATCCAGTCTTCGTTGTTGTGGTGATGGTTCATTTTCCTCTGATTCCGGCTCAAACATAATAAGGTTTTATCATTGCAAGAGCCATCGCTTCGCATGCATCACCCGCTACTAAACAGTTACGCCGAATCCGCAAATGTTCTGGCTGGGGGGCGTTAATAATTGATGCATAGGCACTGACGTTAGCCAATCATAACAGTGGGCGTTAACACTGAACTCTTAAAGGGGAAACACCCCCAAAACAGACTGTTTGAATCAGAGGATGAGAAACAGGGTGGGAAAAGGTCATAAATCACTACATTTTAAAAGTTTTTTGTAAAAAAAACTATAGTAATACTATAATTACACCTAAGGGAACATAATAATAAAATAAAAAAAACCATGTCATGACCCCTTTAAGCAGCTGTCTGAGCGGTGCTGTCAGTGAGGCTTCATTTGGGACATACTGCGCCAAGAACTTGGTCATGCCCAACAGGCGTTGGAGGCTTTGTTTATCCTCAGGGGTTGGCATGTCAATGATTGCCTTAATCTTGGCATCATCAGCCCTCTGTCCTGCTGGGGTGATTATGTGTCCCATATATTTCACAGTGTCAACCTTGTACTGTATTTTGTCTTTGTTAAACTTCACATTTGCTGCCATTGCTCTCTCCATCACTTCATGAAGAATTTTGTCGTGTTCATGTTCTGAGGCTGCAGCTATTATCATGTCGTCAGCGACAATATGCACACCTGGAATGTCACCAAAGGTCTCACAGTTCTTCTGCTGGAACACCTCGCTGGCTGACTTAATCCCGAAGGGAAGCCTGAGGAAACGGTATCGACCCCACGGTGTATTAAAGGTGCACAGTTTTGAAGATGGCTCGTCCAGCTTAATTTGCCAGTATCCATCCTTTTCGTCTAGGATGGTGAAGGCGGTTTTACCTGCCAGTTTGCTGCGCACATCTTCAGGTGTAGGAATGGAGAAATGCTGGCGTCTGACGGCTTCATTCAGGTTACAAGGATCCAAACACACCCTTAGTGAACCATTCTTTTTCTTTGTGGCAACGAGACTGTTCACCCATTCAGTCGGCTCTTTGACAGGCTTTATCACCTCCCTCTTCTCCAGATCATGCAGTGTGTGTTTCAGTGTATCCATGATCGAAAGAGGTATGTTTCTAAACCCATGAATCACAGGAGGAACCGATGGGTCAACATGTATGTGATGTACTCCAGGAAACTCACCCAGTCCTGTGAAGACCACTGCATATCTTTTAATCAGCTCCTCTTTGGTGGATGGAGGCTGTGGGGGCTTTGTTATGAGTTCTTCAACCCTCTTGACCAGCTCCAACCTTGCACACGCTTCACCTCCCAGAATCGCTTTGTCTGCCTGTGTTGTTACATGAAACTGTACAGTGGCACTGTGTCTGGAGGTTTTACACTGCAGGGAAGCAACACCACATGAGGGCAGGCGGGCTCCACCAAAAGCGATTAACACAGTCTTTGTGGGTTGTAGTTGAATGGGACCTGGCAGTTGCTTGAAAATGGACATGGGCAGCACACTGGCATCTGCGCCTGTATCAAGTTTGAATTTTATTGCTACGCCTCTAATGCTGGCTGTTTCGACCCATTTGCTGTCATTTGTGTTGCATACTGGCTTTTGATCATTACTATTTATCATGCCGATATACAAGGAGTCCACTTCACTCTCTATGTTGTTTACTGCCTTACTTTTAAAATTATCACATTTCATACCCACTGTGCGACATACTTTGGAGAAGTGATTATTTTTTCCACACTTGTGACACACCACTCCATAAGCTGGGCACTGACGAGGCTCATGCTGTCTCCCACATTTCAGGCAGCTTGATGTTGTTTGTTTTTTTGCATTGTTGAACCTGCTGCTTGTTCGCTTGTGTCCCCTCGATTTCTCCACAGCGTCGACTTGAGTATCACACGTGATGGGGTCATCTGCATTGCCTGTATTTGTGTCTTGGCGAGTTCTGTTGATCGGCATATGTCAATGGCTCTTTGAAGGGTTAAATCGTTTTCACGGAGCAGTCTTTCTTTCAGATGAGGATCATTAATGCTGAACACTAATTTATCCCTCAGCATATCATCTTCACTTCGGCCAAACTCACAGTCTTTACTTTTCTGATGCAGTTCTGTAATAAATCTGTCCACCGCAGTTCCTGATGACATCGTATGGGACCAGAGCAGATGTCTTTCAAACACAACATTCTTCTGTGGGCTACAGTACTCTTTGAATGCCTTGAGAACATCTTCCATCGATTCTTTGTCATCATCAGATGTAACAATATGGAGCGTGTTATACACTTCTAATGCTTCTTCGCCTATAGCATGAAGCAGGATGGCTACTTTAACCTCCTCCTCTTTCTCAGACGCACCTGAAGCAGTCATGTACAGGCGAAAGCGTTGTTCCCATCTGCGCCAGTTCTCAGCGATATTGCCGGTGAGTATCAGCTGTGTCGGCGGCTTAAACTGCTCCATCCTTGCACTGTTCGGTGTTAGCAGGATGCTAATCCTTTTCCGCAGATTATCCTTTTCTTTTCTTTTTTTACACAGCCCTTTGTTTACTCCGTGACTCCGACTTCTGACACCATGTTATGAACTTGTTCTCTGACCTGGTTCGGACCGTGGGTCTCTATATTAGGTTACTGTATGAAATACACACGGAGACAGAACTGTGGCGACTCGTGCTCCTTTAATGGCCGGACACTTCAATACCACCACAACAACGGCGCGCGCGCACATGAAGTGCTGCAGTCATAAACAGTCGAGCACCGAGTGCTCGATCAGATGTATCACAAAATAGGCCTATGTGTTTTATGCCTTGACAAAATTATAATGTTTGGAAACTACAGAGTTGCTCAATTAGAATTTGCAATTCAAGACTACAAAAAAAATATATATAAGTAGCCTAACAAATATTTGGTGTGACCACAAACATTGATTATTAAAGCTGCAGTCCGTCGTTTTTCCTCTTTGTCGCCATCTCTGTTCGAAATCTGCAATTGCAGTTATTCGCGGAATTATTAACTGTGCGTGGGTAGTAAATCGGCAAGAAACAGCGCGGATGAACACAATGTATTGAGGCTGCCGCGTCGCTGTGGATACTGTACTACTGTCATCAGCAATCTCAGAGTATACTTTTTGAAAGTGTCAACATTAGAATTTTCATCGGAAAATGTCATCTGAACAAGTAAGTAACATTCACTTTTGTTCTGACCAAATTCGGGGGGTGGGGGAAGCATTGCAGTAGCTATATCATGCTGATTAAATCTAACGATTGCTTATATCACGTCAAAACGTGAAAAATATATTTTTTCTGTAGCCACTCTGAAGTCCGAAGTCTTTGGGTTTTACAACTGGTGAATCTCCAGTTGTCCCTGGTGATTGTCGCTTTAAACTTTCGGGATCCGCCATACCAAGTGCTAAGCTAAATCTCCACCTCCATCATCCACACACGCTAGCCGGGACTCCTTCTCTATGTGTACAGAAGTGACGTAATGACGCAAAGACAGGCTCGAAATTCCCGCGGAAATCCACCAGTACCACTGGAATTACATTTATTATTACAAGCTTACCGTTTTGAATCGAGGTTAGGCAAGCAGATCGTTTTGAACACTGGCTGGTTACGTTTTTTTTCAAAAATGTCTTTTTTGATATTTTTAAACCCAAAAAAGTGCCGGACTGCAGCTTTAAATTATTACTAAAACTTTACTATGTGATGTATGAAATATTCCAGCTCCAGATCCAGGAGAGCTGCTTTCACCCAGACGGCTATAGTCAGGTTTGGAGACCGCGATCAGAAACTGCTGCCAAACACAACCCAGACATTGAGCCACGAGCAAACTGGATATTTGGAGCTAACTGGATATCTCTGCGTTTCTGTGGATCCGGCTCACAGTGACATCGAGCAAAGCCCAGAGGATGGACGTCTATCCAACTCATATAAGAGACCTGGCAAACGGTCTCACAGAGGTCAGAATATGATATTATCGTGACTACGTTTACAAGCAGCCAATAACCCGTTCAAAACCAGAATATTAGCAATAACCCGGTCGCGCACGGCCATGTAAACACCGGCAAAAACCCGACCTGCTCATATTCCGGTTTTTAAAAACACGAATATGATCCCCAATAAAAAGGAACATTGACTACGTTTACAAGCTGTTAAAATTCGGGTTATGGTCGGGTTAAGGTCACTATTCGGGTTTCTGAAACATTCGGGATAACCCGTTTACATGCGTGAGCAGAGAGTTACTCCTGTATACATGGAATGTGTAATCAGTCGCCAATATCCCGATGTAAACGGCGACGCGCGGTTAGCGTCTGGACGTACGGACAACATTAAGACTTAATATGTCATTTCCGATTCTTCTTCCTGTATCCAAAGACAACAACAACAGCAGCAGCAGCAGGCGGATAATGAATAGTTTGGGGCAGATAGCGATAGTCTTTGTTTGCACTTTGGCGCTGGTACTGATCCACCAGCAGCACTTGACACTACTGTGTCTCATGGTTTTTATTAATAGAAGGAGAGAAATTGAGCAAGAGATGGGAAATGTAGCTGGAGCTGTGCCACACATATAAAGAAATTGGTCTCCTCCTCGCTCCAAAAGTGTGGTGCTGTGCTGCGTCTCTCCATGTTAACCTCGACTTGTTTACTTCCGCTACACTGCACGCGGGGTTTTTTTATGCGCCGTCTCTACTCAAAAGACCAAGATTCCATGCGAATAGAACATGCGCAGAACACACATTTTTATGGGGATATGCTGAAACGCGTTTACAAGACCAAATATTCGGAAAAGGGGTACCCAGGTATAATATCCCGGTTTTTAAAATATGAAATATGAAAATGAGCATATCCGGGTTTTTGCCGGTGTTTACATGGCCGTGCGCGACCGGGTTATTGCTAATATTCCGGTTTTGAACGGGTTATTGGCTGCATGTAAACGTAGTCATTGATTTGTGTTCTGCGCATGTTCTATTCGCAAGGAATGTTGGTCTTTTGAGTAGAGGAACTTCTTAAACCCGCGTGCAGTATACCGGAAGTAAACAAGAAGTAGAGGCAAACATGGTGAGGCGCAGCACAGTAGTGTCAAGTGCTGCTGGTGGATCAGTACCAGCACCAAAGCGCAAACAAAGCCGATCGCTATCTGCCCCGAACTATTCATTATCCGCCTGCTGCTGCTGTTGTTGTTGTCTTTGGATACAGGAAGAAGAATCGGAAATGACGCATATTGCGCCTTGAGGTTTTCTGTACGTCCAGACGCTAACCGTGCGTCGCCGTTTACATCGGGATTTTGCCAATTGATTACAAATTCCATGTATACAGGAGTAACTCTCTCTGCTCACGCATGTAAACGGGTTATCCCGAATGTTTCAGAAACCCGAATAGTGACCTTAACCCGACCATAACCCGAATATTGGCAGCTTGTAAACGAGTAATACCCGAAAAATACTGCATGCAGAAAAATAAAACTAAGGTAGATCCTGAACTAGAACTAGATCCATCAGAATTCCCCATGCTACATGTTGAATATATATAAAAAAAAGATTAGATAAATGCCAGGAGCATAAATACAAATTAGGAACAAATATATATAATAGTGGACTATAGCCGTGTTTCCACCGAAATTACCCGGAACAATTTGTCCCAGGATTTTTTTTTTCTCCCAGACCTGTTGCTGTCTGCGTTTCCACTGCGGTCTAAAGTACCGGGAAGATTTGGCAAAGTCTGGCGGTAACGTAGGACTGCACGCTACTTTACAGTTCCCAGCTGGATTTCATCCTCGGAATTTAAGCTTAATAAAGCCTGAACCTCATCGTCGGTCCATCGGTCGTATTTTTAAAACTCCATTGTTGATTAGAATAGCAAACAACAGTTACTGCACGCACCGCAACAGCTTTTGTGATTGAAATAAAATGCTGCGTGGAGTAAACCAATCAAAATGCGGCATGAATTCAACTAATCAGCATATTCAGTGCCCAAGTCCCGTCCCTGAAAGTTCCTGAACTTTAAAAAAGCACTACCTAGTGAGGAGGGGGAAATATTTACCCAGAACTTCATTTAGACCCTGGTTCCTGCGTGCGGTCGATACACACGCAGTACCACTCCAAAGTCTGCAGTGGAAACGCGGCTTATAATGAAAGTACTGAGAGTAGACTAATAATGACAGTAGACTTCTCAGAATCGAGTGCAGATGAACCTGAAATACAAGAATGCTTGGGATCGGCCGGATCCACATCAGGTGTCAGCTTAACACTGGATAGACTTGGTACTGGTGCCACCTCGAGACTAGATTGTCCTGAGACAGACATCAACTCAGAAACCAGATTAGATGAAGGCTCAGGATCAGCCAGATCGACATTAATTCATTAAGTCAGCTTGATACCAGATGGACATGGATCGATTGATAACGCCCAATCGAGGCCGGATAACTGAAGATTTGCTGGATTGTTGCATGGATCTGGGTCAATATGTTGTGATAGTGAAGGATATTGAAGGAGATTCCCTTGTTTTGATTTTGTGGCCTTTTGTTTTTTCAAATGTCTTCATTTTCCAGATTTTTACTGCTGTACTGCTATTATTTTGTAATCTATATTGTTGCTTCTAGCCATGTTCTTGTTATGAGCTAGGAAAACCAAGATGTGGTTTCAGAGCGGATTGGAGAGTTTTTTACATTGTTTCTGGCAGCTTTAAACTCTCTCTGGCTGTTCAGACTGATTGTTTCAACTCAATCAAAGGCTTTCGCTTCTTGTAACTGTCAATTGGCCACCGGCCTGAACAGTCTCTTTTGAGGCTTGCTTCACGACTTGATGCTGGCGGGGGGAGCTGCGTTTCAATAACTGGATGATAAATTACATTTTCCATGTATTTCGCAGTGACATTTCTGGTTCAGATTTAGCGTACTGTATTACCTCATCCCACTTGGCTGGCTCTGGACCCTTGCTACGGGTAGGGCTGTCCCTGTCCCTGTCACTTTATAGCCTTCCCTGTTTGCTGGAAGACTGCATGGATGTCTTTCTTTTTTCTTAATGTTTAGTTTGTTTTTCTGAGAAATAGAAAACGTAAAAGAAATTACCAGCAGAGACCATAAGTCAAATACTGAGGCTGGACATCATGAAGAAAGAATAAAGTTAGGTGAGACAACTGAAGTGGGACGGCTATTAACCAATCAGAATCAAGGACCGGAACTGTCCATTCTTTAAAATTCTATACGTAGGATCTTCTCTCATCAAGAACATACTTCGAAATTTGTCTAATTTGGATTGCAGCAGTGAGCACAAACTCCTCTGTTATTGTGTAGGACTTCTGGCATTTAGCAACTCGGTTGGCTACTTCGTTGGAAGCTATCTGGACTCTGTTGGTTACCTAAGCGAGTCTGACCCTCGTATTCTTGTAATGTGTCATGGTCTCTGTGTTTATCAGAATGCTTTACATATGTATATTACTGTGGGACACCTTGGTATACAGACCTTTGCACAGCCTGGAGCATTAAAGTCCGCGTGAACCGGAAGTTGCAAATTACTTTTCTCCAGTGTTGTGACGTATTTCCGAGTGAAAGGGAATATTGAACAGAGGGCAGGGTTTTACTGCAGCGCTCCTCCTCTCCATCTCTCGCCCACAGCAGACTAGCGGTTTTTGGGGAATGGTTATGTGTTTTTCAACCCAAGCCGTCAAACCTACGTCATAATTTTAACGGAAGACCGGAAGTAACTTTTCAGACTTTGATTAAAGATTACCACGGCAAACTATTTTTTTTCGGTGTATTAACTTGCACGGATGAATTGTTCACCACAAGACTAGTAATATGCGCTAACAAAGTAAATTAGGGTAAATTTTTCATTTCATGTCGACTTTTAAATTATGTGCCCGCTATTGTTCTAGACAACCTTTGTTGATCAACAAGGCTTCACAGGATTTTATTTGGTTCATCAAACTGTAATGGCAGGGATCAAACCCAGGTCTCCCATGTTTAAAGTCTCAGAGTTTGCAAACTGAGCTAACTCACAGATTAATGAACCCCAAGATAAGAGGTAAAAAGCATTGCAGAGCAGGCATAGGATCCCAACAAAATACAATATTTACTTATCTAAAAGTGCAACAAAATATAGGAAGCTGAGCTTCCAAAAAACAGGGAAATCAACACACACACACAAGGGTTAAAGCAACACCAAAGATCATTTTGTACTTTAAAATAATGTTTCCAAAAACCGTTTCAGTGGTTCATTAACTCGTAACAGGGTGAACGGCACTTCTGCATTCACTTTGCAGTCCTCTATTGGCTATAACCGCATTATGCAAGTTTGCCAGATCGGGTAGCGGATCTGTAGTTCGAATGATGCATAAGAAACTACAAATTTAACTTGCTTTACAGCAAGCGTTACAATTAATAGCTGATAGGTGGAGCAAGGCTTGAGCCAATCTGCGTGCATATGGTGATGCAAAAGTGTGTGAAATTCGATGTAGTGTGCACTCCAGGCGGCTAGGTGACAACGTGAAGCACTGAAAGTGAAAGAGACGCGGACACTGTTTTTCATGTTTAATACGGTAAAGCTCTTCGAGTGCTCTTCGAGTTTATTTTTTTTTGTCAATTAAATTAATGCTATATTTTAGTTTGATAATGTTTTTGTTATTTTCCTGTACTGGCGCATGCCTGTGACGTAAACATGTACGCGACGCCTTCACTGTCTAGCAGACTTTTGCGTTTTCACCGTTTTTACCCTTTAGAACGGGAACGCGACGCTGGAGCGTTTTTAAGATTTCCACTCTGGAGGATGGTTTCACTTTTTTGCGTTTTTAAGCCCCAAAAACGCCGTTGCCGTGTAAACGAAAGGCACATCCGATAAAATATTTTTACGTTTTCACCCGCGAGCATTCTCGTGTAAACGGCCTAAGATGAAGGTGGAGTTTGGGGAGGTGGAGGGATACTGGAACAGCTGATGCTAGAGAGAGGTAAGCGGCTGCTTATATACTCAGGCTGTTGATTGAAAGATTAGATTGGCTCACTCCTCCCTAAAATACGTTTAGGAACTTCATTTATTGAGTGTTAGATGAAAAGCAGCGGTGGGAACTGTAGCGGATGAATATCAATGAAGGATGAGGAACCGTAGATACTGACTGTCCTTTGTGATGATAGATGAAGCTGTAGATGATGGAGCACAGATGATGGATGAGGTGTTGAGAGAGAGGTGAGTTTTTTGCAGGCACAACGAAGAAGAGAACGATAAACTAGGAGACTAGGAGACACAATCTGGGAGACCGAGGAAGAGAACGATAAACTAGGAGGACTAGGAGACACAATCTGGGAGACGAAGAAGAGAACGATAAACTAGGAGACTAGGAGACACAATCTGGGAGACGAAGAAGAGAACGATAAACTAGGAGACTAGGAGACACAATCTGGGAGACGAGGAAGAGAACGATAAACTAGGAGACACAATCTGGGAGACGAAGAACTTTCTTGAAGAAGCATAGAAGGTAAGTGATAATTAGATAGTTCTATACTCATTTACGAGACCAGACAAAGTGCCAGAGTGAGGTGTGTGCTTATAAGTGTGTGTGGTGATGGGAAGATGGTGTGCAGGTGCTGGTGATTAATACCAGGTGATGGTGATCTCAGTGATTGTGTGGTGGTTGAGCCTGGCTGATCCCTGACAATATTAATGTTTAATATTTTAAAAATATTAATGAGAAGAGGCAGGGTTTGTGTTTTATAACAAATTTTGTTTTATTGACTGTACATTGGTGTTGACAAACTCAACCAGAAACAGGTTTGTAACATAATTGGTAACCATGGCAACAATGAAGAGCATAAACATGGGGAACAACGGAAACAGGAACAGAACACAGTTAAACAAGATGATACAAACTAAAAGTTAATTAAACAGAAAATAAAGCTAACAATGGGTTTAGTCATATTTCCTGATTCTAATAAGAACTCTAACTGCTGGATCTTGGACCAGCTGGAGTTTGTTTACTACGCCTGCAGGGCATCCACCTGGTAAAGCTGGTACAAGTCTAGCCTTGAAGTCATGAACGCATGAATTCATTTTCTGCATTTCACATTGAGAGCATATGTCATAATTTAGATGTATGCAATCATTCTTGATAGTAGCAGTATCTATCTAAAGAAACTTGTAAAATCAATAATGAAAACTAAAAGTGTCTGCTTAGTGAGTAAATGTAGTAATTGTAAATTAAGACTGAATATTTCAACAATGGGAATGGTGAGATGCATATAAGGCAAGATTATAGTTTGAAGGGCGCTCACACACACACACACACACACACACACACACACACACACACACACACACACACACACACACACACACCACACACACACACACACACACACACACACAGCACGCAGAGCTTGAGAGGAGAGTCTGAGGATGGTCAGTTGGGCAGTAATGGAGAGGAACCTGTGCTGACGAGAGCAGCACCTGTGCACAGCAGGAGGTCAGGATGCACAAGACTTGGTAACCGAGCGTATAATAACCACAGCAACATTACCTCTGAAACAGAACAGAGCAGATACTCCACATCAGCAGCACACTCTGAGTGAGTGTGATTTATCTAAAGAAAAAGATAGAATCCTGTTTTTAGAATAATGCTTTTATGGAGTCTTAATAATAATTCTTCTATTTGTGCATTAGACTTTCTTTGAAAATGACTATAATTTCCCTGAATTGTAACTATAAGGCGCCAGAAGGCGGTAAACAGGATGAAGAATTTTACAGTATTCTAAATTTATTAGGAATTAGAATGAGAATGGAATAAAATGTATGCACATGAAAAGGCTTAATGTCGAGCCCTGATTTATGTATTGTTCAACAATTGGGTAAGATGCTTCCTAACTTATTTTTTTAGAAACTAAACTTTTTTTTTTTTACCATAGATGGCACAAAATCTCATCTCAACACATTTGATATGCTCTTCTTAATTTGGTTATTTCATCTCAATATCAACATTTGTGAGATTTAGTCAAAGCAGTTTTGAGGTTAATTGATCTTATTTACTTGGAATGCTCCAGCTTTCCGTGTTTTCACTGTTATACGGCAGGGGGCGCTATTATACACCTTCTGAAAGAGTACAGAATCTCCAGATCAAAACACAGGCAAAAAAAAAAAAAGAGCAGGCTAAAAGCATTGATTATGCACGTTGTTGTGTTTGAGCTTTTTCAGCTTTTTGTTCAAAATGTTGCTTTCTTTATGAAACTTATTCAAGACAACAACAACAAAAAATGCATGGAGCTAGAATAATATATATATATATTAAAGCAGAGGTTCTGTTCTTTTGTTTTTAAATACATTTGTGAAAATTAGTGTAGTGAAAGTTGCTGAAAATTACAAAAATGCTGGCGGTGGCAGCCAGGCAAACTTAAAAAAAAAAACACTGGCGGGGAAAGAGTTAAAGGTACAGTATGTAAGTTTATTTAATAATAAAGGCTTGATGACTCCGTGAATGAGTGTGGAAACATGGGAGGTGGGATCTTCCCTGAACGTTTGATCATTTAAAATCACATTATTGTATTTCATTCTAATGAAACAGTCGTGAGTGCCGAATTAGGAACAACTCATACAGATCATGTTAGATTAAAAGTGTGAGTAATCGCAGCGCTGTTTTACTTGGTCAAAACAATACAAATAATTTGAGGTGTGTTGAAAATGTTATAACGTTACTTATGCTCTCTCTCTCTCTCTCTCTCTCTCTCTCTCTCTCTCTCTCTCTCTCTCTCTCTCTCTCTCTCTCTCTCTCTCTCTCTCTCTCTCCTCTCTCTCTCTCTCTCTCTCTCTCTCTCTGTCTGTGTGTGCGCGCGTGTGTGTGTGTTAACTCATGACTGCTAGACATTTCCTTCCCACTACAGTAAGCTAGATCAATATTAGAACATCATATTAATAAAAGCTGGATGACTTGTGTTGCTAAATGGCACGCAATTGATTTTATTTTATATAATAGCAGAGAAAAATGGTGTAGCCTATTCTACTACAAATAAAGCTCTTTCTGATTTTTTTATGTTAACAACGTAATATAAAAATAGTGTTGTATCTGAGGCATGGCACAAACATGTTCATTTATGCAATCAAATTGTATAAATTAGTTTAGTCAATATTTAAATTAAATTGCAATTAAAATGTTTGTGTGATACAACTTATCTTTGAGTTTGTTAACTAAAAAATGTATGCAATTGATTATTGTTTTGATGTTATGCCATCAAGGATTACAGTCCCATATGCACTGAAAATGAGCCGTTATTAATTTCTAAATTCTGCACAAACCGGATTTTAGATGCATGTAAATCTGAAGTGTAATGCTGTCCTCTGAGCAGAAGGGGGCAGCAAGCCACTTCCAGACAGCTTACGACTGACACCATGTTGATCTCCCCCCTGAGATTCATTGTTCTAAGAAACAATGGGAATTAAAATGGTCAGAGAACATTTGTTCATTTGTTCAGTTTTGAAGAGTATCAATACAGTCATATTCCTGATGAATGTGACACTGTGCATCCACAGGTTGTCGTGTTGTTGACGAAGATGCATTGCTTTGCACAGTTGTGCTATGTTTGCTATAGCATACGCAGAGGAGGATGGAGGGGCTTGTTGTGGCGCGCTGAAGTGCTTGAGCATTGTAACACAGGTACGAGTGGGACTGGGCAGGTCAAGTGTTTATGCTCTTCGCTCGGATCCTCTTTGTCTGCACTTACCCGGAGATCAGAGAGCTCAGACACGAAGCCTGCGGAAATTATCACAATGCTATCAGCGCCACTCAACATCCAGAAAACTTCCATGGCTTTCCTTGAGAAATAGCTACTTGTTTTTATCAAATACTTCATCACTGTTATTGACTCTTGCATGAGCCCCTTTCTCTCTTATTCCCTCTCTCTATATCTTTATCCTTCTCTGTCTCACACACACACACACACACACACACACACACACACACACACACACACACACACAACACACACACACACAAGAGATCTAAGCGTAACAGCACAGGGTAGATAATTACAATTTCAAAATCATTTGCCAGATCATTACCACCTAATCCCCTGTTTCATCTTATGAGTCACGCGTCTCATTTGGCGGTGCTGGACAGCTCGCAGGCTTTTTTTTCTTCTTCTTCTTCAGTTTTTTTTCCTCATAAACACTGTCTCTCGTCTTTGACCGTGCAGGAAGAGCCACGAATAAACGGACACACACTCATACACACAGACACAGACACAGACACACACACACACACACACACACACACACACACACACACACACACACACACACACACACACACACACACACATACACACAGACACACACTCATACACAAAGACATACACTCATACACACACACACTCATACACACACGCACACACACTCATACACACAGACATACACTCATACACACACTCATACACACAGACACTCATACACACACACTCATACACACAGACATACACTCATACACACAGACACACTCATACACACACACACAAGTTTTCACTTCAAATATTAGTACTTATGTGTGTAATAGCAACGTAACAAACAGCACATAAAAAAAAAAACTTCAAATAGCTGCATCTTTTTTGTAGTTGTCTTGTCATACATTTTATGAAAGGTGAATATGTTATATTAGTTTGACAATATAATAGTTTTATGCTTATCTACAGCTACTGGTCATAAATTATGTCCAGGAAAATGTACTTACTAAATACATTTGTAACCATATTGCATAGTTGTTGTGCTTGATAATAACACGATGAAATTATGCAGACATCTTTTTTTGTCCAGGTTTGTCATACAAATAAATTATGAACTCATTCAAAAACGAGAGAGAACCAAAAAAAATATTAATAACTGATTATGATAGTCAGTGTATGCTTTTTACATGTATGCTTACAGTGTGAGCTTTTTGTTTTTTTCTATGCATTTTTTTCATATAGTAAAATAAAACGTGTATGTCTAGTTTGCCTTTTTTTTTGCCATATAATTTTGTCAGATAAATACCTTCACTAAGTTTAGTGTTTTGTTCTTCCCCCATATTTAAAATATTTCAAAATACATAAAATATGATCCTCCTTTTTGATGGTTTAATCAAACGTATTTTTTCCCACATGAAAACGTAATGCAGTGAAAGTGTATAAAACGTTTGTTTAATTCCAGTCCATAGTATTCACTTTCATTCACTGTCTCCATAGCAACAGCTCTGGGCAAATCTAATTTAGCAGGATGCCACCATCAAGTGTCTAAATTATGACTGTTTTTTTCTCATCTCTTCTTTGTCTGCCACTGATAATTTCCTTGTTACATCTCTAATGTTTTGACAAAATATGTCAATTTTAATATAATGCTGTCAGTGATATTTGGAAACCATCAAAAAGCAATGATAATATTTTATGTGAAATAGCATTAGTCATTTAACGAACCGAGCACTTTTCTTTGGCGGTGTATAGATTTCTATTTCTGCAGTGCAGGATTTGTGATATGGACTCGGCCCAAAAGGGCATAGCAGTGCCTGTGACTCGAGAGGTCAGAACTCAATAAATCACATTTGACCTCTGACCTCCGGTTCAGAGAGGAAAGACAGATCAGTGACCCCATCAGTGTCTCTGACCAACACCTCGGCAGTCCCGCTTCACACGCTGCGTTTGATGGAGGGCGACAGATATTTGAGTTGAATTAGTGAAGAGCTGTTGTCCCGCGCTTTAATCACGTTCCAGTCGCTGGCGCAATCAAGGCCGCTTTATTTGTATAGTGCTTTTCACAATCCATATTGTTTCAGAGCATGCAGCTTCACAGAAAAGTGTTACAAAAAATGATTGTATTAACAAATTACAATGTTAATAATATCACGCTGCATTATGGATAATAACGTCAATAGTTGTGCGTTGGCGTGTTGACCATTATGGATTATGGTTCCCTTTAGTTTAGTGAAATAATGTAATCATTTATTAACAAGTAAGATTGGATTATTGGTGACAATCAATCATTTTTGTTTGATACAATTATTATTTGAACATTAAAAAAAAAGAGCTACGGTAACACTTTATTTTGCAGTGTTATCGTCACATGTGTTACATGTAGTTTATATAGTAATAACTATAAATTATGTATAAATACATGTAACTAACCCTAAACCAAACCCTAATCCTAACCTATGGTAATGTAGTTAATTAATATTACTCTGTTTTACTGTAAAAAAAAAATGTTGGTTTAACTTAAAAAAGCAAGTTACCTTGTCTTAAAATTTTGAGTTCGTTGTAATTAAAGTTAATGTTTGAAGTTTGATGTTAAAGTTTGAGTTTGATGTTAATACATTGAAGAATGTATTAACATTAGAAGAAAGTTTGAGTTAATACATTGAAGAAGAATGGTTTAATAAACGGAAACTCAAAATATTGTGTTATCTTCACACATTAGTTATCGAGAGTGATTTAACAAAAGATAAAAAGTTGTGATAACAAATCATGAAAATATTTTTTTTACAGTGTATTTACACTTTACAGTAATTACACTTGAACACAGACACCTTACAATAAAGTTTCTAGAGACAACAAAAAAAAAAACACAGCACAATTAACACTTTCATTTTAATGTGCCACTGTTAAATGTTTAAACGTTTAATTGATTAATATTACTTAGTACTTATTTGTGTAATTACAATGTAACAACAGCACATTTAAAAAAAAAAAAGTGACAAAAAGAGCAACAAATATGGATAATATGCAACCACATATTTTTTTTCTTAATATTTTTATTTCCTTTTTTCACAGATTAGAACTCAAAAACAACATCCGTTTATTGAGAGAATAGATTAACAATTTGTACAATAATAATTATAATAATAATAATAATAATACAAAACAATCAGGAAAAAAAGTCCCAATTTATATTAAGTGTTTTAACTACTATGTACTAACATTGAAATTAATAATTTGATACAATGGACTTAATGTGTACATATATGTTTTTACATTGTACTTATATTTTAAAAAATACCTGCTTGTAATTACAGCGGTAATTAATTTATGTAATTACATTTGACTTGTCCCATACACCTTAAACCACCCTTATACCAGCACACCTGTCCCTAACCTTACCCGTATCACACCTCAATAGCAGAAAAAGTAACATGAACACAATAAGTACATTGTACTTATTTTTCTATGTAAGTACATACTTAAAGCCACTTAATATAAAGTGGGACCAAAAAAAAAAAACAGCTCTGAGAATAAAACATATTAGATCACATTATGGATATACAAAGTGCTATCTGTAAAATCCAAACAACAAAATGTTTGTAACTCTAAGGTCCAGATCATTTAAAAACGGCTCTCATAAATTGTGAAAAAGTCTGTTTTTTTTTAGTGGATTAGACATGTATTATTCAGTTGCATTAAAGGAGAACTCCGGTCAATTTTAACATTGAGCTCAATTTTTAGTAAATTTGGAGTGCTGTCAATACAGAGAACAACGACAAAAATCGGTGTTGTCTACACTGTGTTATCCTATTTTTAAAATTTGCACCCTATTGACTTGAATGGGGCAAGTTTTAAACCTGCTTTTATCCTCTTAACATATTTGATGTGTCATTACAAGTGCCCAGCCATGTTGAGTGATTCCTTCAGAGTGAACACGAGTGAATCTGACTGCAGTAGATGTGAAAGATATGAATAAAAATGATGTTATTTCAACAAGCGCAAATACCTGTATTTAGTTCCTGTTTTCGGTGGAAGTCCAAAGTTGTCGATTGTCGAGTTCACGCGCGTGATCATAGTAACTAAACCTATGCGCGTGAACTCGACAATCGACTACTTTGGACTTCCACCGAAAACAGGAACTAAATACAGGTATTTGCGCTGGCTGATATAACATCATTTTTATTAATATCTTTCACATCTACTGCAGTCAGATTCACTCGTGTTCACTCTGAAGGAATCACTTAACATGGCTGGGCACTTGTATGACACATCAAGGATGATAAGACTAAGAACTGGTTAAGTTTAAAACTTGCCCCATTCAAGTCAATAGGGTGTACATTTTAAAAAGAGGATAACAGTGTAGGCAACACCGATTTTTGTCGTTGTTCTCTGTATTGACAGCACTCCAAATTTACTAAAAATTGAGCTCAATGTTAAAATTGACCGGAGTTCTCCTTTAACACTGTGTGCCATCCTTCCACAGAGCGGTATTTGTCAACAATGTTTTTTCATGCTGCAAAAGTCATGATATTGAAAAGTCATGTAACAGCCACAGAAGTGAAATGATCAGGCAAGCCCAGTAACAGTGAGAACACTGTAAACCCCTAATGCTCAAAATAATTAATTGGTTTGTGTAGGACAAACTTAAATTAAACTAATTAGTTCAGTCAATATAACTTTTATGAGTAGTTAGCACTTTCTGTTTCTTTCAAGTTCACAGAACTGATATATTTTAAGTAAACTGAACGGTTTCATTGTTTTGAGTTTTATGAAATTATTTATTTTAATTTAGACCAAATTAAGTTTAACTGAAACGGCTGCGATGTCTATTTCCCAGCATGCTTTGCCAATGGCACAATGCTCAAATTAAGTGTAATATAATGTTTTTTTGTGCAAGATTAATGTTAAGTGGGAGATTTAGTAGTTTTGTTATGCTAATTTAGAAGAATTTCTGTATGTTGGTTTTAACCATCATGGCGAAAAGTGGTGCATGCGCTTGATTTTAGAGCTAATAATACCTATATATTGATGCATTCATACAGTAAGTGCTTCTGTATAACATACTATTGTTAATATGTTAGCCAATTAGTATGTCACCAGATTAGCTTGTTAAAGCTAGCTAAGTTCATTTTAATAAAAGTGTTCACATTGAGATTACATACAAATTGTAAGTTAATTGTATGAATCCAGTGTACTCACACACATTTTTAAGTACAAAATAAAAATCTGCTAGTTCTGCTTACTTAAACTTTGAATTTAATAACTTTAAATTATTTTGCCAACATTTTCGGATTTACCGTGAAGGGGTCCAGGTCCAGGTTTATACTGAGACTCTTTTGCATTTCGTGAAGTGTGTTATTCCAATAATACTGAATCAGACGACAAGACCACAAACACTGAGTCAGAGTGCCAATTCCGGTCTTGCATTTGAGACAAAAAGGGGAAAAGGAATTATTAAAAGCATTTCTACGATTAGGGGATATATAAAGTTGAATAGCTTTTGTACGATTACAGACCGATATTGTTTAGCATTTTCCCAAACTTTGTCCCAAGTATCCCTCATCATTGGTACTTAAAACTAATAAACCGTTCGATTACTTAATGGAATATAAAAAAGACAAATCGATGCTTTTACAGATGTTTGAAACAGTAATTTCTCAATAGGAATATATATTAGAAATGACTTTAATTTAATTGAGTTTAGAGATGTGTATTTATCCATAATTTGATGAAATGACATTATAGGTTACCATCAGTAAACACATATTTGAGCCTCACCACATCCTTGTCAACCAAGACCTGAAGTTTGCATCAGTCATTCCTGGTTGAAAATCTGGATTATTTAAAATTGGGCAGAATACTGAGATGACCTTTCTATTCTCCAAACACCTACTAGCCGTCATGCATTTAAACTAACAGGATTAGCACAACTTTCTTTAGTGGCTTTTAAAGAACAACATGTCTTATAATGGGTATTGGGACAAACTTGTTTCAATATCTAACCATACAGAGGAGACATCTGTAGCTTTCCAATCAGAAATGAACCTCAGATGTATCCTAATATAGATTCAAGCCCCCTTTCGACCCAGTTACTGTAAGAATATCATCTTTAGCCTTGGCCGTCTCTTGCTCCATCTCAACCATCCATTTAAATCTTTCAGGAGTTTTGGTGAAAACTACTGGGATCATCTGGGTAAAGCAACCTAGGCAATATGTTCATCTTAACTAATGTAAATCGGCCCAACCATGAGACAGGAAGGGATTCAACCACATAATTTTTATTATTATTATTTATTATTTAATTTAATATATAAGAGATTGCTGTAATGCAGACAAATACAAATCGCTGCAATTTGACGACAGTTTCTTTGCAACACTTTATTTTAAGTAGTTACACGTTACATGTAGGCCTACTTACTGTAGCAATCCAGTAAATGATGCATAATTACAAGGAACTAATCCTAATCCAAACAGGGCTGGGTAGGCTATAGATTCAGATTAGATTTCGCTTCTAAATTCGATTTCGATTCCCGATTCGACTCAATGAATATAGATTTCATACAAATCCTATATTTATAAAAAAATAACATAAATGTACAAGTGGTTAATTAATAAAGAGAAATAAAGAGCCACAAACCTGTATATTAAACTCTTATTATTGTAGGCACACTTGGGTACATTAAAACAGAACCCAACTCTATATTTCAAATACAATGAATAGACAGGATTTTGATGCAAGATGAAAAATTGATGCTTAAAATTGGACAAGTCAGGAACAGTCGCATGCCTTGATCAACAGGATCAGGTTATTTTATGTTTAACATAAAACAAACATCAAATCTCACAGCATTTGCTGTAACATGGAGGCATGAACAGTGCAGGGAAACTAACACTGGGCTTTTGGCTGATAGATAAATATGGAAAAAAAAAATTGATTCGTGGCCTTTGAAAATCTATTTTGAATCGACCACATTTAAAAAAAACGATTGATCGAAAAAAAGAAAAAAAATTGCCCAGCCCTATCCAAACCCCTAATAGTACCTTACAAAGGTAACTAACAAAACCTAACAAAACCTTATAGTAAGTACATAAGTGACTTAAAAGGCAATTAAAAACAACAAAACAGAAAAAAAGAGCTGCTATCACCCTGGTGCTAAAAAAAAACACACAGTCCTGAGTAACTTTAGACCAATTTCCAACATTCCCTTTCTGTCTAAAAAGTATTAGAAAATGTGTCCGCCAAGCAATTACAGTCTCATTTGGATAAACACAATCTTCATGAACCATTTCCGTCTGGTTTTCGTCCTCTCCACAGTAGAGACTTCGCTTTTAAGAGCCTCTGATTCTCGTGTTCAGCCTCCTGGTCCTCTTGGATCTGAGTGCAGCTTTTGATACGGTTTGCCATTCAGTTCTCCTGTCTTGTCTGACTGCTATCGGCATCACTGGTGCTGCCTTTCAGTGGCTAACTTCATATCTCGTGGGCAGGCAATACATCATTAGCATTAATAAACACACCATCTTGCTCTGTCACTGTTTCCCGTGGTGTACCTCAAGAGGATCCGTTCTGGGTCCACTTATATTTCAAGTCTATATGCTTCCTCTTGGTCAGATCATTCAGTGTCATGGTTTTAATTTCCATAATTATTCTGAGGATACACAAATCTCCATCTTACTATTCAGTCCAATTCTGTTTTTCCTCCGCCTTTCCATCACTTCTTGCCTATAAGATCTCAAAGTATGGATGGCGCAAAAACTTCTTAACTGAATACTGATAAAACAGAAATCCTGTTAGTAGGCCCTAAATCCATTGTCTCTTCCCTACATGACATCTTCATTCATATTGATAGAGTTATAGTTCATCCTCCACCTATCTTATGGTACTATTTGATTCAAAATTATGTTTTGAACCTCATTTCAGCCAGCTTGTTAAATCCTGTTTTATTTTTCAACCTTCGCAACATTGTCCATATACGACCGTCGCTAAATCTCAAAGATACCGAAACGGTTATCCATGCTTTTATGACTTTGCATCTGACTATTGTAACTCTTTGCTTTGTGGCTTATCCACTAAAGCCCGTATTATTGTGGAATTTTACAGAAATTTCAGTGACAAAATTCTATAAGCTTCCTGCTTTTTGTTTGTTCGATAATGCTTTCAGCAACCAATAAGTGTATATTGCCGACTCCTATTCATATTTAATTTTTTATTTTAACTCAAAATGTCAATGATAAATTTCATCAACAACCCAGGTAATTTTAGGTCTGCAGTGACAGGCCTATAGCAGACCAGAAGACACGCTATCATCTATAATTGTTTTTCTTTATGGAAAATCAGTTGCATAACTAATATACATTTTTTGCAGACACACATAATACCTCTCAAAAATGTTGATAGTGCAAAGTGTTTACCTCTCCTGTGCTGAACTGTGGTGTCAGAATTACAATCTGACAGATGATTGTGTGTTGAGATTATTGTGAGGTTAGATGGATTGAATAAACAGTTATGTTTTGTTGTAATCCTGGTAAACCAGGCTTCAGTCTGATAGCTCTGTGGAGATGAGAGCTGTCACTCAATCCCATAATCCCCTGCTCTCCTCCGCTACCCACTGATCCTCTCCTTAATGCAGCTAATTTCTTTTGTGTGTGTGTGTGTGTGTGTGTGTGTGTGTGTGTGTGTGTGTGTGTATGTGTGTGTGTGTGTGTGTGTTTTGAGAAGTTTGTACAGATATGGCCACTTTCCAACTTTACAATGAAAGAGACCAAAAAAACAAGAAATCGAAATATAAGCAGGACAGGTTATATGTAATGTTTTTAAAGAACATTTTAAAGAACCCTTTATGCTAAAATGTTTAATCTAAAATTATTGCATAATACTTTCAATGGTCAAATTGTTTATAGTTTTAATGTATGTTTATGAGCTATTTAATTAATAAACTGCAAATCAAAATAAATAATGAATTTATTTATTTTTTGAAAACTAAATCCATAAAATGATCCCATGATAGGAACCCCTGAACTAAAGGTTAGCATATGGCCACTTTCCAATGAAGGGGACCATAAATCGAATATAAGGAGGTTACTGTATATGTAATGTTTTTAAATGTTGCATTTAGCACATTTTTAGCACTCCGCATAACTTTACTTTAGGCCAGGGTAATTGTCTCCATTATAAAGAACCCTTTATGCTAATAATTTTTATCTTAAATGATTGAATAATACTTTCAATGGTAAATTTTTTTTCTAGTTTTAAGGTATGTTTATAAGCTGTTTAATTCTTAAAATGCAATCAAAATAAAAAAATTACTAAAACTAAATTAATTATTTGAAAACTAAATCCATAAAATGATCCAGTCATATGTGACCCTGGACCACAAAACCAGTCAAAACGGGTACATTTTTTGAAATTGAGATTTATACATCACATGAAAGTTGAATAAATAATCTTAACATTGATGTATGGTTTGTTGGGATAGGAAAATATTTTTTCCGAGATACAACTATTGAAAATCTGGTATCTGACTGTGCGTTCACACCGGACGCGAATAGCGCGTCAAATTCGCGCCTGCCGCGTCTAGTTTGACGCTTGAAACATTTTAAATGCATTCGCGCGTCCGAAGCGAAATACACGCGCGTAAAAAGCAAGCGTTTGGAGCGAAATTGACGCGGGTCCGAGGCGAAATCCGCTTCTTCTGGGAGAGGCAAGTGCTGCGGGAAATTTAAAAATTCTACTGTTATTGTGTCACGAAATGTAGTTTTAAGAGTTGTTCAGTCGAGAATGTAGTAGTTTAAAGCTCAAATCTGTGGTTTGTTTGTAAAGATAGCGCCTATTAAAAAAATGTATCTGACGTTTCGGAGTTGTGAGATCCAGGCGATCACCGGGCGCTCAGCGCTCATGCAACCCGCCTGGAGCAGCCTTACCTCGGCTAGTCCTCCTGACGTCTGCCGCTGGTAAACCAGAAATGTTTAAATTCACAATCTATAGCTTCGGCTCTACTATATGAAACATATAAGTTAAAATACATTAATGACTCGTTATAACGTAGGTCAAACTACTTCTTTAATTAACGTTATGTGAGTTTTTCTTCATCTCATTCAGAAATGTAGCCTATGACTGCAAGTGTTCAGTGTCGTGTCACATTCATAGTTAACATCTGAACAATATCATTCCTTCTTTCACGCGGGCATTTAGTCATTACAAAATAATTTATTAAGGCCAAACATAAGTTATTTAAAATTTCAAATGACATCGGGCATTCCCCCGTTTATCACGTCACTTCACCACGTGACAGCAGCAAGCAGGCTACGATTGGTTAACGCGGCGCGAATTGACGCAGAAGTTCAGATTTTTCAACTCGGGCGGCAGACGCGAATTCGCGTCAAACGCGTGAATGCACAAAAAGCACTATAAAATAATTTGCGCGTAACGCGCCAGACGCTCAATTCGCGCCCATCGCGCTAACCTTGACGCGCGAATGAGGCGTATTCGCGTCTACCGCGCCGCACTCTATGCCTCATTCACGCCGCAGGATTTTTTTACGCGCGTAACGCGTCTTTGCATTGACTTAACATTGAAATCACTCGCGCCTGACGCGCTATTCGCGTCCGGTGTGAATGCACCATGAGGGTGCAAAAAAATCGAAACATTGAGAAAATCCCCTTTAAAGTTGTCCATTTCTGTTCACGACATGCTGCATGTGCTGTTCCTGAATCACTCTGAAACGTCCTGTGAAATCCGTGCTTGAAATCCATTCTGGATGATCCTATTGTTCGTTAACATTGTCAGGGTCTGAATCGGGTTCGAATTGGTTTGAAATTGACGGCATCGTTAATATTTACATCTTAGTAGAGCTTGCGGTTATGAAGGGGCGTGACATTTCCCAAACACATGTTAAGAGATGCCAATCACAACACACGGGCCAGCGAACCAATCACAGCACATTTCGAATATCCGAAGGAGGGGCTTCAACAAAAACGATGTATACAAAAAGACTGGGGACAGAGGAGATGTAATACTGTAAAATATGTGTTTTTTGAACAATCAAGCATGAAAACATTTTCTAGTACACCCCAAAAACAAAATCAAGATTTCTTACAGGGCATCATAGGACCTCTTTAAAGGAATACTCCACTTTTTTGGAAATAGGCTCATTTTACAACTCCCCCAGAGTTAAACAGTTGAGTTTTAACCGTTTTCGAATCCATTCAGCCAAACTCCGGGTGCAGCAGCGTAATGATATGACGAAGCAGAACCTGAAAATAATCCCCAGCTCGGTAACTTCCAACATGACCGGGACTAAGTTTGTGTAGTTTTTAGGCGGCAAATTAGGTTTCCAAATAAATACGGTTCGGGATCAGCACCAAAGTAAATGTCATCTAAATCGTCTCTCACAAATGTCTCCATGCTACAAGGCACGCTCCCTGTGCAAGCAGGTCGTCACGTTGGTTTGTTGACGGCAAGTGCTTCGTCATATCATTACGCTGCTGCACCCATGGTACGGCCCGCACAGTTCCTTGATTCTTACGCCGGAATGAGAGTAGTTCCTAGCCATATAGGCTTGGAAAATCGCAACTTTTCATTTCCGTCGATCTTAGTACACGGTTTAACTACAGAAGAGTCAAGTTTTAAATAGGAAAAATATTGAAACTCGTTGGTAATTTTGAAAGAAATGCTACTGGACTCATCAGAATCAATGATCTATGCTAAGCTATGCTAAAAGTGGTACCGTCAGACCCGGAGTTCAGCTGAATGGATTCGAAAACGGTAAAACTCAACTGTTTAACTCTGGGGGAGTTGTAAAATGAGCCTATTTCCAAAAAAAAAAGTGGAGTATCCCTTTAAGGGTATGCAAAAACCTGTTTCCTCATGTTGGGGTTATCTGGTTAAAAGCGTGAGACTGACGTTGGCCCCATCAGAAGATAAAAGCTCTCTCAAACTTCTGCCTCAGTATGTTGTTGTTTACTACTTTGCCTTTGAACTGAAACAACACGTTGTGCGCCTCTAACAGAGGCCCTTCCTGGCACTTTTCCTTTTAATTATGGAAGCTGAAAAGAAACACAAAGCAATAACCACCATTTCACAACCATCATGATTTAATTAATCATTACCGAAATGTTTCATGCCCGCTATGACAAATGAAAAATGTCTTCTTCAAGAGGGTTTGTGTATGTAATTATTGATTGTCATTAAATAGTACACAGCATCATTAGCTAAACAAAACGACCTTTCTTAAATATTCAAGTCTTGTAATAATAAGATGAGTTTGGCATAGCTTATTACTATGAGTGGAGCGTGCACACTTGCTAAAAGGCCTAATCAAGAGCGCAAGGCCTAATAATCAGCCATGCTAATGCAATTATTCCCCCCACATACTCTCTCTTTCAACAATGAGAGATGCTACTCGGGGTACAAGCAACATAGGGAACGTCAATCTAGCCCGTGCTAATGAAGCTCGAGCTGCTAACTGTAATACTTTGGCTTCTTTGATGTTTTAAAATTTGCATTTAAATAAAAGGACTGGAAGTGGGGTGGGGGGGGAGGGGGGGCACACGAGGTTCATCTGGAAAACTGGTCCAGCTCTTGGTTTGGAGCCATGCATGTGGTGGGATGAAAGTCACACATATGGTTTACGGAGATCTAGACTGGACACGCCACTCGCAATTACTGTAGCTGACGGGCCACTGGTTCACTTCACACACAGACATCACAGATACAGAGCTGGAGAACGCATGTATTAGAGCATCGGCTCGCAACATATTATACTTTTGTACAACAAGAAAAAATTCTTGTTGAAAATTTACAGTCCTCCTGTGGTGAAAATCAAGCTTTTGATGTTGTTTATATGTCTATGTGGAGTTTTTAATATGCTTGTTGTATAATAAACCATGTGTAAATTCATAAGTCGACAGCATTGCCGAGTATTTTCTCCTTAAAACTGCAGAGAACCAAAGACAGTCTCAAAAAACACGGTTTGAAATCGCTGGTGTTTCTGACGTCACACACTACCTTGTAACCAATCAGATCAACGTGTGATCGTCAACCAGTGGATCTCTGAGTGAGTGAGTGAGTGAGTGGAGGCGGGGCTCATTTGCATATTCATAGAACTGCGTATACTAAATGAGGCAAGGGTGTCGAGTTACATTCAATTTTTTTAAGGCATGAAGAAATTTCTTTCAAGGAAAAAACATTTAAATGTGTCATTTTGGTGATCAAAGATGAGTTTTAAGGGATTCAATTATTGACTACAAGGGGACTTTAACAAAACTAAGTAAAAATGTGCAGAGACTAGACACTCATAGGCAGTTTCTCACCAAAGATCAAAACATGTGCTTGTTTGAGCGTCCTGACGGCTCAACCAATGGCGTGAGTCTGTGGCGGACTCTCTGTTTGACTAAACAATGGTAGATGGAGGGAAACTGCGGTGTCAGACACAACAGAAGATATTGCAACAAATGTCTTAGTATCCATACAAATAAAGTCAATGGGATCCAGTATCATAGAGTGGCATAACAATGACCCATAAACTGTTAAAGACAGATCTATTGTGAGCTATGAGGTTGTTAATTGATGGTATATGCTTGTGTTGAAGGTGGATCACAACTCTTTAACAAAGACTTTTTTTTAAATCCCTTGATTTGATTGGCTGAAAAACTGGGCGGGCTCTTTTGCACTCTATTGGCTTTTATTGAATGAGCAAAAAACATCTTTTGTGATCTGGAAAAGAAAGAAAGTCACACAGGTTTGAAAGGACACGAAGGGCAGTAAAACGATGAGTTTTCAGAGCAAATGATCTGTGGAAAGTGCATTACAATGGGGCCAAACTATTTTAGAAGCTCTTAGATGAACAAAATAATTTTTTTGGGAAGTTGCATTTTTCTGAAGGGAGTATTCGAGATACCTTTTTAAGAAAACATTTGTGCCATAATTTTTGCAATTCTGTTTGGTGACACTATTTGCTATTAGTTGCATTAGAACAGACCATTTTTGGGTCACACCCCACCCGCTGAGAAGCTCTTCTTTAGACTGCAAGTTATCAATAAAACGTTTACCAGGATACTAAACTGTTTAGCAATTAATCTCGATGTGTAACGACCAAGTAATTAGCAATAACCGGGATGCAAATGTCCGTAAGTATATTTGCAAGAAAGTTCTAGGTATTCACTCAAGCCATTTGAGAACACTAGAGAAGTCTTTTCCTTTCAATTAATTAAGTCATTAATCATTCGGTGTGCCCACTCTGTGTAAATTATTCCCAGTGGTCTACTTGTAAAACAAGTGCAGCGGAGCAAAACCACAAAGCAGAGCAGAGCAGTCGTCTTCCCAGACTCTTGGGGGTGAAATGTACATCATTTGCATTTAATTGCAATAAATGCATGCAGCTGGAAATGTTTGGGCATGTTAATTCAGTTCCAGACGGACATTATTTTACAGTTTCATTTACTTGTTCTACACTTTGCCCTCATTTCTCAGCAAATTAACCCTCCGACATGGTTCTGAAGGCATATATCAAAGAATTCACCATTGAACAAAAAAACAAACACACATTACTTCACAGCGAAAGGAAGTCTGGCAGGAGCCCGAAGGTGAGATTTATATGCTTGGAGGCCATAAAGCCAAACCGAGTGTTAATGTAAGCAGTGGAGTTGGAGGAAAAGGTCTTTTCACTGACAATCGCTTGTACAACTTCAGTATGTTACGGCCAGCCAGAGAAAAAAAACGTAACGATTCCCCTGGTTCAGCTAACTGTCTATCTCTCCACTGTAAACCGCAGGCTGTTCAAGTATATTGGTGAGCGGGGCACAAACTAACGCCGGCTAGTTGTCACACACTTGTTTTAAATACTTCCACACATGCTAGCGTGACGAAACTGTGTGTTTTTACTTGACATATCAACACTATAAAGAGAAAAAATCACGCCACAATTCTGAAATCTTCAGATATCACTGAACATTTATTTAACCAAAGTAAATTTCTTACTTATGTTAATTTTTCATCTCTGTTTTTTGTGTTTTATTTCAAAGTTATTTAACAGTTGCGATAGTTCTGTAATGCTTCAGTAACACACTGTAAAAAAAATGTTGGTTTAACTTAAAAAAGCAAGTTACCTTGTTGCCCTCAAAATTTTTAGTTAATACAATGAAGAAGTTTAATAAACAGAAAATCAAAATAGTGTGTTATCTTCACACATTAGTTATAGAAGTAGATTTGACAAAAGATAAAAAGTTGTGATAAATCATGAAAATATTGTTTTACAGTGCAGGCGGGGAATGTTGTCACACTGCGTTACAATGAGCCGCTATTATATTATATTCTATACTTTTATGAATTCTATTGAGAAACCATGAGAAAACGGTGAATAAAGAATGAGAGTCAATGTTCAGACATGTATAATTATTATTATGTTTTGAACTATGCTGTATACCTGTTCTGTGGTGTGTTTTGTTGTCAATCTATAAAAAAAAAGTCTTGATTTTGAATTATTAAAAAATGCCATTATTTTAAATGAAAAAGTTAATAATTGTATTTTATTGAGAAAATATTTTAGTTTACCTTGTTTATTTATTTTTTTGATTGTAACATTTGAATCTGTCATATGGGCGTTACAGGGCATGTTGTTACATTTCACTTTCATTCTTTCAGAGTATCAAGAAAAAATATACACTGTATTAATGAAACAAAACCACATAATTGTACTGGACATGTGGGAAGTTATTGTGGGAAAAACTAAATACTCTGAACCCTAAGTTTACACAAACTGAGAAAAGTCTAAAAGCGCTAGGTTGTGCCCCGCTCTCCCCGATATAGCTTACTTTCCAGTCTGTCCTGTGTGTGATCTAACCATTTATATTTAAAAACAGTTCGTAGCGTTTTGAAATAGCCTCTGCTATCTGCGACTCCCCCTCTTAGGGAGAGCAAACATGCTCTTATCTCTGCTTGTACTGAGGAATCTGTCTCTGATAGCTACACGGTTTGTATTAGCGCACAATTAGGTCTGATATTTCAGGGCTATCTCTGGGGTAAATACGCGGAGGCTCCCAGCACAGGGGCTGCGAGCTTCAACAAGCAGGTAAATAGGTTGACATTGTGAGCACAGCTGAGAGCGCTTAGCTCTGCGTTCGCTCGCTGCACAAGCTAACTATTGTTCGCTATCGCTGCCCATGGCTATTTCCATCATGATAATTAGGGCTCATTTCACTAAACATGAGGCTCTGACAAACAGACTAGAAGGCAAACTCCACCAAAATCCTCCCCCAAATCCCTCTTTATCACTGCTAGCTCCTGGCATCCCTCCTTATTTATCATCAGTTCTCTTCTGAATCATAGATACATACAGTATGTACAGGAGATAATGGGACCACACCGCGTGGAACAGTAGCTAATCTTGGCGCTATTGAAACTTTAATTACAAACGCAGACACAAAGTTCAAGTCACATTAGACCGATTGCCAATTTCCAGTACATGCTAATTGGAAGATCCGACAAAACAATCCTTGGAAAACTCACATTCTTAAGCATTGAGCCAACTAACACGTTGCCAAGGAGGGCTATACATAGGCTAGCAACAACTGATTCATTATTTAATTATCAAATGATACTGGCAAAAAAACGTGGAAGCTTGTTTCCGCCACAATCAAAAATAAAAAGGGTTATTGTGTCTTTTTATCTCAGAATTGCATGATATTAAGTCGCAATTGCGTGTTATAAAGTTAGAATTGTGAGATATAAACTCGAAATTCTAAAGCAAAAAGTTTTTTTCCCTTAGAATTGGACTTTATAATTTGCAATTCTGACTTTATATCATGCAATTTTGACTTTATATCATGTAACTGACTTTATAACATGCAATTCTGACTTTATAACATGCAATTCTAACTTTATAACTCGCAATTCTGACTTTATATCATGCAATTCTGAGTTTATAACATGTAACTCTGACTTTATATCATGCAATTCTGAGTTTATAACATGCATTTCTGACTTTATATCATGCAATTCTGACTTTATAACATGCAATTCTGACTTTACAACATGCAATTCTGACTTTATATCATGTAACTGACTTTATAACACGCAATTCTGACTTTACAACATGCAATTCTGACTTTATATCATGCAATTCTGACTTTATAACATGCAATTCTGACTTTATAACATGTAACTGACTTTATATCATGCAATTCTGACTACATAAAAAGTTGCAATTATCTTTTAAAATGTTTTATTCTTTGGCAGAAACAAGCTTCCCTTAAAATTTTTTAGGTTACACTTTATTTTGATGGTCCCTTTTGAACATTCTGTTAACTATAAGTAACTGTGCAAATACATGTCAACTAACTCTCAGAGTATTAGTAGACTATCTGCTTAATATCTGCAAACTCTTTATTGTGATGCTCCTCCAACAGACACTACTGACTATACTTTATATTATGCAATTATGACTTTATATCTCGCAATTCTGACTTTATATTTTGCAATTCTGACTTCATATCTCACAATTCTGACTTTATAACATGCAATTCTGACTTTATAACATGCAATTCTGACTTTATATCATGCAATTATGACTTTATATCATGCAATTATGACTTTATATCTCGCAATTCTGACTTTAAATCATGCAATTCTGACTTTATATCATGCAATTATGACTTTATATCTCGCAATTCTGACTTTAAATCATGCAATTCTGACTTTATATCATGCAATTCTGACTTTATATCATGCAATTCTGACTTTATATCATGCAATTCTGACTTCATATCATGCAATTATGACTTTATATCTCGCAATTCTGACTTTATATCATGCAATTCTGACTTTATATCATGCAATTCTGACTTTATATCATGCAATTCTGACTTCATATCATGCAATTATGACTTTATATCTCGCAATTCTGACTTTATATCATGCAATTCTGACTTTATAAAAAGTCGCAGTTATCTTTTAAAGTGTTTTATCCTGTGGCGGAAACAAGCTTCCGTTCAAAAATTATAATATGCCAAACTCTGACAAAATGCAAAGGTGAACGGTTTATAAACTCAGCCACACCTGCACCTCAGCATCTTCACACAACGGTTCATGGCTGGGCCACCGTTTGAAAGTAGCTCAAACTCGCAGAGCACAAAACCTGGATGCATTGATGGGGAAAAAGTCTTAACTCACGTTTCAACTGATTTCCTGCGTCTGCATGGGTTTATGTTTGCTGAAAGCTTGTGCCTCAACCCACAATCCCTGTTGCCAACTCTTAAACATAGTAAGAGATTGGTAATGATATCGGATCTAATCCCATGGGAGTCATTAGGTCTGATGACTTCTCTGCATGTTCAGAAAACTGCATAATGTTTTTTAACATAATGCTTTTTTTGCAATATCCTAATTTACTGTTCAGCAATGGCACATTCCAGGAAAGATGGAAGCTTCATGGAAAGTTAGTTTAAAATATATAAAAGAGTTATAACTTGAGCTTAACAAGAAGAGAATCGTTCTTGTTGGGTTCAATATGTCAATTTGTGGTCATTTGTTGTTAAAAAGTGGGGTATAAAATGTATAAGTATAAAATGTAAAATGTATAAATGTGTAATTTCTACAAAGTAAGCAAAATATATAAGTTGAGTTAAATAAAACCGGCTGTAAATGCCAGTCAAATACTAGTAAATATTACTCAAACCAGATGTACCATAAGAAGTTTGGATATCTCGGCTTGTGAAGTACAAGACCTGCTGAATGTCGGCACACAATTTGGTTGATGCAACATTCAATGACTTGTGAAAGTTACATGGAAAAATTGCTATTTGGAGTATGAACCATTTGTTCCAACTTTTTTTTAGGAGTCTTTGAACAGGCTTTATATGTACATACATATGCATACTCTTTCCAACTGCTTTTGAGTTTGGGAGGGATGAGTACGTTGTAATAGTCAAGTCAAGAATATTTGTATAGCGCTTTTCACAATACAGATTGTATCAAAGCAGCTTCACAGTATTGAATTAAATTAATAATAAAACGTCCATGTTTGGTAATGCTAATCAATAGTATTATTCATTGATTAATTAAATTGAATATCCCCAACTGAGCAAGCCAAAGGCAACAGTGGCAAGGAAACTAAAAACTCCATCAGGTGACCCAATGGTGACCTAAAACTCCATCAGGTGACCTAATGGTGACCTAAAACTCCATCAGGTGACCTAATGGTGACCAAAAACTCCATCAGGTGACCTAATGGTGACCTAAAACTCCATCAGGTGACCTAATGGTGACCTAAAACTCCATCAGGTGACCTAATGGTGACCTAGAACTCCATCAGGTGACCTAATGGTGACCAAAAACTCCATCAGGTGACCTAATGGTGACCTAAAACTCCATCAGGTGACCTAATGGTGACCTAAAACTCCATCAGGTGACCTAATGGTGACCTAAAACTCCATCAGGTGACCTAATGGTGACCTAAAACTCCATCAGGTGACCTAATGGTGACCTAAAACTCCATCAGGTGACCTAATGGTGACCAAAAACTCCATCAGGTGACCTAATGGGGACCAAAAACTCCATCAGGTGACCTAATGGTGACCTAAAACTCCATCAGGTGACCTAATGGGGACCAAAAACTCCATCAGGTGACCTAATGGTGACCTAAAACTCCATCAGGTGACCTAATGGTGACCTAAAACTCCATCAGGTGACCTAATGGTGACCAAAAACTCCATCAGGTGACCTAATGGTGACCAAAAACTCCATCAGGTGACCTAATGGTGACCTAAAACTCCATCAGGTGACCTAATGGTGACCTAAAACTCCATCAGGTGACCTAATGGGGACCAAAAACTCCATCAGGTGACCTAATGGGGACCAAAAACTCCATCAGGTGACCTAATGGTGACCAAAAACTCCATCAGGTGACCTAATGGTGACCTAAAACTCCATCAGGTGACCTAATGGTGACCTAAAACTCCATCAGGTGACCTAATGGTGACCTAAAACTCCATCAGGTGACCTAATGGTGACCTAAAACTCCATCAGGTGACCTAATGGTGACCTAAAACTCCATCAGGTGACCTAATGGGGACCAAAAACTCCATCAGGTGACCTAATGGGGACCAAAAACTCCATCAGGTGACCTAATGGTGACCAAAAACTCCATCAGGTGACCTAATGGTGACCTAAAACTCCATCAGGTGACCTAATGGTGACCTAGAACTCCATCAGGTGACCTAATGGTGACCTAAAACTCCATCAGGTGACCTAATGGTGACCTAAAACTCCATCAGGTGACCTAATGGTGACCTAGAACTCCATCAGGTGACCTAATGGTGACCAAAAACTCCATCAGGTGACCTAATGGAGAAAAAAAAACCTTGGGAGAACCCAGGCTCAGTCGGGGGCCAGTTCTCCTCTGGCGGTTATGAACTAGAGGCCGGATTTAACTGTAAGATTAAAAAAAATTATATGAATGCCTGGCTGAAGAGATGCGTCTTTAGTCTAGTTTTGAACTGGGAGAGCGAGTCTGAGCAACGAACAGTATCAGGAAGGCTATTCCAGAGTTTTGGAGCTAAATGTGAAAACGCTCTCCCTCCTTTGGTGGACTTAGATATCCTAGGTATGACCAAAAGCCTCGAATTTAGCGATCTTGAAGAGCGCGATGGATTATAGGGCGATAGAAGATCCGTTAAATAGACTGGAGCTAAGCCGTTTAGGGCTTTATAAGTCAGTAACAATACCTTATAATTAATACGGAACTTTATAGGTAACCAATGTAGTGATGATAAGATCGGTGTTATATGATCATATTTTCTTGATCTAGTAAGAACTCTAGCGGTGTGATCACATATGTTATTTCATACAATGTAGTACAATATAACAAGATGTGCTTCTGTGTCTTTCTTCATTCAATCTTACAACACATTGAAGCTCCTGGTCTCTGTGTGAGAGCTCTTTGGTGGACTATAAAGCTGCCTTTAATACAATTGTCACGAGTCGCACGGGTATATTTGTGGCAATAGCCAACAATAAATTGTGTGGGTAAAAATGATCGATTTTGTGTGTGTGTGTGTGTGTGTCTTAACCTTTATTTAACTAGGAAAGTCACATTGAGGTTACAAACCTCTTTTACAAGTGAGACCTAGACAGAAGTGTGTGTGTGTGTGTGTTTAAACCGTCATTTATTGTATGATAATATTGTTAATGAGATCACCAGGAAAAATTCCAGACAACCAGTTTGTCAATCAATCAATCAATCAATCACTTCAATCAATAAATATTTTGTATAATTTGTTATGTAAGTACCCAGTAGTTAAACTTATTAAAACAAATGGTTGCACTTTATTTTACAGTATGTGCTATTTTACAATACATAGTATGCATATGTGGAACAGGACTAAATAAAAATAAAGGGTAACACTTTATTTTGTTACTACATGTACTTACTATAGTAATAACAGTAAAATATGCATAATTATAAGTAACTAACCATAAACCTAATCCTAACAGTAACTCTATAGTAAGTTAATTAATAAATTAATATTACTCAGTACAGCAATGTAGTTACGTCACCTTAAAATAAAGTGTAAACAAATAAAGTATTATGAATCACTCATCATTTAAAAAAGAGCACGTTCATGTTTTTATGAACCATATGGCCACCATAGCAATCATTTAGAGGTCGAACAAATAACAGATATTCGGACGGATCTTAATTCTTCTGGCAAATAATGACTTGCATCTCAAACAATAAAACCGTCACCCTATGCAGGCCAATGTGTATGTTATGATCTGTTTGATTATGATTTGTTTTAAAGAGATATATATATATATATATATTTATATTCAGCAAGGATGCAGTAAATTGACAAAACATGACATTAAAATCATTTATAATGTTACAAAAGTTTTTTTTTTTTAAATGCTGTGTGCTGAACATTGTATTCATCAAGGAATCCTGAAGAAGAAATACTGTAGCGTTTTCCACTAAATTATTGAGAAGCACAACTGTTTTCAACATTGATAATATATAATAATAAATATTTCTTGAGCAGCATATTAGAAGGATTTCTGGGGAATCAAAAATCACAAACCACTGCAATCCTTAATTTTGAACAATTCTTGTGTAAGAACGGTGAAGGATTTTAAAGGATATTAAATGGGGCATTTTATTTACACATTTCTTTCTTTCAATAAAACACTTTCACAATATTGTTTGGTAGAAACAATCTTACTTTTATGTACCTATGGGCGAGCTAAAGCCGAGTCCTCTTTTGGAAGATGAATATATTATTGTAGGCCTAGACAGTTTTTCATAACGGTTCACATAATGAATAACTGAACTGTTCTGTATTTCGAGTTTTTTATCTTTTGCTTTAGTTTGCTGCTGTCTTGCATCATTGTTCAAGTTTGACCAAATCTCACTAATACGGCATCTTTCATCCAAAGGACTTTTGTGGCAGTCCCCCCATCAGTGTTGGCAGTCACAGATGCTTTAACTAAACATGGCCTTGAGGTCAACAAATTGGATGACATGTCTCAAGCTAGTTCATCTCAAGTGACCCAAGTTGTTACACCATCAATTAACTCGACTATGGGACGGTTTAGAGCCCATGTCTATTCTTCACAGTGAGCTTGATGAGATAAATCAACACGGGCCTTCATCGCGTAACAGGTGGATAGATGTAACGTCGAATGAATCGCGGCGCACTTGAGTGAAATCTTGCAAAGATCCCATCTGAAGACGTTCTGAAGGAACAAGAGCGATTGATTGACAACGGTGTGGCGCTCGGCCCAGCGCCATCAAACGTCACCATCTGTCAGCGGTGACATTTCCGAACCCCGTCTCATTTCTCCACCATCCTCTTTCTTTTCTCCGTCCATGGTTCTCCTCCTTAACAAATGTCAATACAAAACAAGTAGAAGATGAGACCCGAAACACTGTCCCCCTCCCCATAGACCCTCCAGCACGTCCAATGGATGCGCCCGGTCCACTGCAGCTCAACTCGACAGCAAACACATGCCTGGCTAATCAGCTTAGTGTTTAAGAACAACACTCTCTTTTTTCTCTCTTCCTCAGCTTAACTCCCCCCTCTCGCCACACACACTCACATGCTCTCATGCACCCTATCACACACACACTTACACACTCCTGCCGCACCTCAGAGCAGGATTAATATCTAATTATGTCAGGGTCACTCGTCCAGATGGACTCTCGCTCATCCCTTTGTGTGTGTCTCACCTCTCACGCGGGCCCTCTGACCTCCCACCGAGTCGTCTAGTGTCCCTCGTGTGGCCCGGCCGAGCGATGCAGCCCTCGTGTCCCTCTCGCTCGGGGAAGGAGGCCCGAGCTCCCGCACTTGGTATTCTGAGCCCATCATACGCCTGGTTAAGTCTCATGAATAGATAGTCTTGGCAGCGAGGGCGACCGTGGCCGTGGCTCTGTGTGTGTGTGATGCCAGACAGATGGTTCAAAACACAGAAAACAAGCACGCATCTGAAGAGCATCAATGCACATAATGTGCTCTTTTTTCTCTCATTAATGTCGGAGAACAAAATAGTGAACCAAAGAGGATTGTGTTGTGAAAGGAACACGTCTGTGAGAATTTGCACACTGTTGTAAAAAGGAGACTGTTCGCCGCAAACCCGCATGCATAGTATAATTACATAATAAAAGTTCTTAATTGGCATGCATGGTTCAATGAAGGACCTTTAACATCCATCGAATCTTTCCATTGCACAGAAAGGTTCTTTACAGTGAGAAAAAAATATGTGTCATTCTTCTATTGCATTGCTAAGAAAACCCCCTTTTGGACCCTTTATTTGTTTAAAAGTCTATTAAATCCTGTTTTTACATTGCAGAGCTATTTGTACTATCCCAATTTTAAATGATTTGATTTGTTGTAGAATTTGTATAGAGGCCCACATTTTATTAAACAAAATAAAATGATAATTTGTTGATACTTAAGGTTGCTAAACATTTTTAGCATCTAACAATCTGTTATTAATAGTAATAAAACAAGATAAAATAATAATTAAATCAAATCTGTATTGCGTATGAGGGAAAATACATGTCATTTTAGGAGGTGTTTGTCATCACATTGAATAGTAATCATGATTATCGTCTTCACACTTGGAAGAAACACGTTATTGCAATGTCTGGGAATCCAGAGGATTCAGTCTAAATGTTTTAAGCAAACAGTGACCAGGCTTTGGCAGAAATCCCAGGATTCTGTTTGATGATGTTGTCATTTGAGGGCACACAGATTGCTGTGGCTCGTTGGCAAATCCAACCAAAAATTAACAACTGCTAGATCTATCTATCCATCTATCCATCTATCTATCTATCTATCTATCTATCTATCTATCTATCTATCTATCTATCTATCTATCTATCTATCTATCTATCTAATCACATCACACATTTCACATCACACATTTCACATTCACACATCCCCTAAAGAAAGAGAGAGCGATTAGGGATAATGTTGGCTATACAAACCAAAAATTAACACCTGCTAGATCCATCCATCCATCCATCCATCCCACATTTAAAATTCCCCTAAAGAAAGAGAGAGTGATTAGGGATAATGTTGGCTATACAAGAATTGTATTTGTTATTTGTCTTATCGTGATACTGTCAACACTGTAAAAATAAACGAATAATAAACAAAAACGTTTGGCTTAATAGATATACAGCAAAACATTTTTTTTTTACCTCCATGCAAGAAATGAGTGTGGCTGACTGACGATGGTTTCAGTAGGCTATCAAATGTCTTTCCTCCAAAATCCGACTGCAAAGGCTGAATGCTCTTTCTGAAGGTGCACTCGTGGCCGGGATGCAAAGAACATATCTTGCCAGGTTGCTCAGGGCAGGGAACTGGAACCTGTGTGAACGGCACCACTGCAGAAAGTTTTGTCCACTACAAGTTCAAGCACGGATGCACTGTTGTCACAGGATGTCGTGAGCGGCCGGGCTCAGACCACCCACTCCCGTCTAAAGTACACCAGAGTTACCTACCGCTACCGTCTTTCATTTGGAAATTTAATCCCCTGCCGCAAGAAATCTGATTGGGTGCCGCGGTTGCTGTTCCTTCTGACACATATAGTGAGACTTTTGGATAACACTGGGAAAGCGTGCCCTTTCCAAGTGGAAAGGAATGTTACGGAGACCACAACCTGTCCTAAGGGAGGTTACAAAAGGAGATTACACACATGGACTGTCCAAGAGTTCAGTGCAACCTATGAAAGGTCTCTGGGGTAGCTCCATACTGGCAGAGCGGACTAAGATAAGGACCCAGAGCAAGATAAGCACAGGTATACTGTCCTAGGAGGGGAATGGCGCAGCAAGCGAGACACCAAGCGGCGAGTACATGGGAGGACACTGGCTCCACACAAAGATTATAAAATATGGCAAACGTGTCGCCCAGCTCGCCGCTCTACAGATTCCCAGGGGGCACGGCTCGCCTTGGGTTTGGTACGCCAAAAACTGTGGCATTCACTAATCTGTGGGTCAACCTCTGCTTAGAGGCAGCTTTTCCCTTCTGCTGGCCACAGATAAAGAGCTGGTCTGAGGTCCTGAAGCTCTGCGTTTCGGTCCACATACAGGTGCAAAGCACAGACAGGACAGAGCAAAGCAAGGGCTTGGGCACGTATTCAGGCCGGGGTCACAGAATAACGTGAGAGTTGGCCGATTCGAATTACAGGCGCGATTCGTCGACCGAATGTCCCTGCAGGTCCCCTACGCTCTTAACAGAAGCCAGCACAGTCAGGAGCGCCGTTTTAAATGACAAGATTTTAAACTCTGCTGACTGCGGTGTTTCGAAGGGCGCTCTCTGCAAGGCTGTTAGCACCAAAGAGAGGTCCCGAAAGGGTACAAGGTGAGGGCGAGGAGGATTTAAACCTTCCAAGCGCCCCATCAGGTTGCGCTTTCCCACAGATTTACCATCTACTGCGTGGCAACATACACTTTTAAGGTGGAGGGAGACAGCCTTCTCTCCAGCCCTTTTTGAGAGAAGGAAATCACAGCCTTGATCGGGACTCTCCGGGTGTCTTCTCGGTGTGAAGAGCACCACTCGACGAACAGGTTTCACTTCAAAGCGTAGGCGCCTCATAGAGGGCGCTCTCGCCGAATTGATGGTGTCTATCACTACCACACGTGGAGGTTCCAGAGGTCTAGACGCAGATGCCATAGGGTGCCCGTCTCTGAGAAAGCAGGTCCTTCCACAGAGGAATACACAAGCGAGGAGCTGTTGTGAGGAGCATGAGTTCTGGGAACCTGGTCTGGTTGGGGCCAGTAAGGCTAACAAGACCTGCTCCTCATCCTCCATGACTTTGCACACTGTCTGTGCGAGTAGGCTCACTGGGGGAAACGCATACTTGCGTAGGCCCAGGGGCCAGATGTGTGCCAGTGCATCTGTGCCGAGGGTTCCCTCGATCAGGGAGTAAAACAACTGGCATGTGTCCAGAGAGGCAAACAGGTCTACCTGTGCTGCTCAGAAACGTCTCCAGATCAGCTGGACCGCCTGGGAATGGAGTCTCCACTCTCCCGAAACAACATTAACCTGGTGCGTGAGAAGGCATTGCGTCCTCAAACCGCACCGAGCTCACGAGAGAAGAGGGGGGTGAGAGTGGCTTCTATGCAGCCGAGAAATGCTGGGCGAAGATCTCAACCACCTCGCTGAAGCTTGAAGGGACCATCCTGGTGGTGGTGGGGAGGATGGAGGTGAAGGGACCAGACATGTGTAAGCACTGATCTTGTATACTACAAGTATTAGAACACGATTGGATAGATGAGAAGGTAATGAGTGACGAAACAATTGAGTCTTCCCGGCAGAACTTACGCTAAAGCATCATTTCTGGTTTATGAATTATGTTGGTTTGCAATTTCTCCTATTTCTCTCCTGCAATCTCCTGACGGTTCCTTATTCTAAATAAAGACTGTTTGTTGTGCTACTCCTACGTCTTGTTGTGCGTGCTGCAAGCCATCCCCTGACACTTTACATGTGAAGCCTTTTTTTTCTTGAAATGCAAACAACATAATTAATTATCAGTTAATGCTCTCAGCTGGATTAATACTAGTTTACCATTAAATTAAAGTAACATGAGCACATCAAAAGCACTTACCTATAAACCACAAATATATTGCTTAATCTGGGAAAAATACTGCACAGTTATATAGACGACAGGAGCTCAAACCACAGTATAGGATGGCAGAAAATAACATGTTTACGGCTCAGTTTTCCCCCTATTTTACAGCACATAAATGTCAAGGCGCAGGGTTGTGTTTCTTTCTTTTTTTTCTTCTGGCGAGATGGGGAGAGGGGTGGCCAATCGCTTCTGATTTCAAAACCTCCCTGCATTATAGACAGCTTCTTGGACATTCATGCCAAGGTTAAAATTTCCATTGCTAATATGAACTTTGCATAAGTGCTTATAATGGTAGCATCCCGTCTGCCTGGTTATTGTTTTTCCACTGAAGTGAAGCAAAGCCCTGAAAATTCCTGTGCAAATATAAACTTTGCTTAAGTACTTATATGGCTGTTTTCTCTCCCCCCATATGGCAGCCAAAGGCACAAAGCCCGGAGAAAATACAAAGCAGCTCCGCTTAGCCAGTCTCCACCCACAGACAAAAGACAAAGCTCTTCACAGGAGTAAAGTCCCTTTAAAACAGTTAACAGGAGCGCAGATCTCCTAAACGTGACAGTGTTTGACAATGCTTTGATTCTCGTCTCTACGGTGGTGCGTCTCACCCGAGGAAACCGCTAGCAGCTAGAATGATGAACTCTGAGCGTTTTCGGTGTATTTCTTTTTATGCGTGTTGTTGTTTAACTACGAAAGATTGTCAGGCTTATGATAATCATACTTTAAGTGATAATGATTTAACAAATGAAATGTCTATTGATTAAACCATGCTGACATGATGGTTTAATAATTCATGGCGTACAGCCTTCAAAAATCACACACAGGCAAAACAATATTCAGACTTTTTTTTTTGTAAAATGTTTGGTTTCAATACGTGTATATTTTTTATTCTTTAACTATTGAATCTTTATAGACAGAATAATGAGAATTCTCAATGAATCTGCATCTGATTTTATGAATTGGATCAACAGCATATACTTTAAAACATTTTATGCTGTAGCTATCATTTTACTCTAGAAGTGCACGTTTTTAGGTAAGTGCCTTTATTGATGCCCTATGATTTGATGAATTTATATGAATTAATACACATTTAAAAATGCTAAACTGCATTTTGCCCATTTTCTGTTTTTGTGTTGGCACCAAAACTGAACAAAAAGGACTATGTTTAATTTTGAGGGGGAAAAAAGGCAGCTCACTGTTGGTTATATATATGTTTTCTCTCGAGGTGTCACATGACATCGCATCCCTCTGCCTCAGACAGACTGTTAATTAGCCTGTTAATATATTAGAGCACTGCATCGATAACACGGCTAATCCTATCACAGCGCCGCATTGATCTCAAACTGAGCATGCTGACAATAAGTGCTTTCAGCAGCGCGCCGCTCAATAGTGCTCACACAATCGGCTCTCTCGCAGCTAATTGGCTAAAATAAGCCAAACATTTTGATTTCTCTCTCCAGCTTAGATCAATGGTGAGCGTTGACGCTGAATTCAGATTACTTTCTTAACAGTTTGTGCCTGTTTCCCTCCACATATTTAATCTGCCTTCATCTTGACTGATGTTTTTCTGTAGTTTAGACCATGGCACAGAATAGCATAATACCATAAAATTGAAGTCTTTTCTTCCCTATTGTGACGGATATCCAAATGAAACGGCTTCTAGAACAAGAACAAATGAGGGCGGGACTTGATTTTGTCCATGGGGAATTGATTGGATGGTTTGTGGTTTGCTATTGGTGGATCTCATGTGAGTGACAGGTTGCCCCGCCCTCGTCATCAGAGTTATTCTGATTAAAGTTTATGAGGGACATGAATTTACAACAATGATGTGCATTGATATATATAATAAACAAGGCAATGTTCCTTTAAAAAAACAAGAATTGTTAATATTAATTTCATGGTGACTTTAACCCTATAAAGCCTTCTCTATTATATTTGATATGCATATTTTATTTCTAAGGCCTTATCAACATGATCAAAACTGATTTTTATAAAGTAAACGTGAGAATATATTTTATATTGTCAGTAATATGTGAAGACAAACACTTACTGGACTGAAGCAACTTTTTGTTTACTTGATTATCCGTACATAACTTTTCAGAAAAATCATGTTCAAATGTGAATATCAAATGTGATCCATCAAAAAAAAATGTGGACAATTTATTTGTTCATATCTCAATAATATTGCATTGCCCAAACCTCAATAAAAAATACAGAGCTTTGATAATAAAACTAAGCATTCAAACATGATCTTACTCAGACATATTATTGAGAGATAAAGTGTCAACTGATATTTATATGATTTAATGTAAGTAGTCTGTTAAACTGCCATAAAGATATCATTGATTTACATTACAAGCATCATAATTTCATCTTACTTATTGTACTTATAAATATCAGCACCAAATTGCATATTTTCTATCGAGTATGAGCTCCATAGCTCACTTCATCTGCCATAAAAGCCTGATGTCAAATCTGACACTCGACTAAAAACATTTTTTATATTATTTATTATATATATATATATATTTTTTTTTTTTCTGACTACACTCTAAAAAATGCTGGGTTGTTTCAACCCAATTTTGGGTCAAATATGGACAAACCCAAACGTTGGGTTAAAAATGTAATTAAAAAATTTAACCCAACAGCTGGGTTTGTCCATATTTGACCCAAAATTTGGTTGAAACAACCCAGCATTTTTTTAGAGTGTATTATTTCATGTCAGGCTTTAAAATAGTAGTAACACAGCCATTGTTTTTTGTTTGTTGCTGGTCGCATTTGCTGTAGTTATCAGTGTTACTTTTCTCTTTTATTTTCTTTAACCCCCGTTTGGGTCTCCTTTTCCTGTCCAGTCTCCATTTCTCCCTCTCTCTTTATCATCTCTTCTCCCTCATTTCTCGTCTTCATCTCTGTCTTTAAGGCCCATCTGAAGCGCAGCTGGCAGCTGAATTAGTGCGGAGCAGCTGAGAGTCATAAATCAGAGACCGAGACAGAATTCCATCCGTGTCTCTGGCATTCACTCTGTCAGCCATGAAATAAAGGACGTAGCGATGCAGGGGGTCAGAGGTGTCAGTCCTCAACCAACTCACACCCTTCCCGACCCCTCGGTAAACATACGCCGGTCAGCCCAGATCCCAGATCCCAGATCCCGCCAGCCTCTCCTCTCGTCCGACGACACGGCACTGGATGTACCTGGCTCAGGGCCGGGGTCTCGTTTCGTTTGTGTGGTCCCGTTCGCCCTCGGCACACGGGTCGCCTTGTCCTGTGACGGGAACCTGATACTGAGACAGTGTGTCTGTAATGATGTCAAACATGCTGTGGTTATGTGGCCCCTGCAGAGAAAGCACCTGCCTTTAGCACCACACTCACATTCATCACAGACAGTTGGTCACTCTCATGCGCTCAAGCACACACACACACACACACACACACACACACACACACACACATGCACGCACATGATGTGTTTTCATGTATTATGGAGACTTTCCATGGGCATAATGATTTTTATACGGTATGAATGTTTATTCTCTCCCCTTACACTAAACCCACCATCACAGAAAACTTTCTGCATTTTTACATTTTCAAAAAGCATCTCTTATTCTGATTTATAAGCTGTTTTCCTCATAGAGACAAAAAAAATGTCCCCACACGGACAAGGATTTCGGATATTGTCATCTTATGGGGCCATTTTGTCCCCTTAAAGGAGAACTCCGGATCAATTTTAACATGAGCTCATTTTTTTGTAAATTTGGAGTGCTGTCAATACACCGTGTTATCCTCTTTTTAAAATTTGCACCCTGTTGACTTCATTGGGGCAAGTTTTAAACTTAACCAGTTCTTAGTCTTAACATCCTTGATGTGTCATTACAAGTGCCCAGCCATGTTAGATGATTCCTTAAGAGTGAACACGAGTGAATCTGACTGCAGTAGATGTGAAAGATATGAATAAAAATGATGTTATATCAGCCAGCGCACATACCTGCATTTACTTCCTGTTTTTGGTCGAAGTCCAAAGTAGTCGATTGTCGAGTTCACGCGCATAGGTTTAGTTACCTATGATCACGCGCGTGAACTCGACAATCGACAATCGACTACTTTGCACGGATTAATCATTTATAATAAATGCTGCAATATTCCATTAAAAAATCTGACACTTCTTTGAGAAATCAACTTTTGATGGCTTACTTGGCTCTTTCTGCACATCAATAAGCTGGGATAGGTATACAATTGAACTCTTTAAAGGGGTCATGACATGAGAAACCAAATTTGCCTTGATCTTTTGGTATATAAGAGGTCTTTGTACCATTAAAACGTCCTGCAAGTTTCATAGCTTAAGACGTCCTCCCCATTATAAACGAATCATTTATTTAATCAAGCTCTAAATACAGCTCGTTCTGGATCCATGGTAAGAAGTGACGTCACGGTACGAAGTGACGTACCAGCGTTTGCATATGACCGCCTCCAGCACAAGACAACTACGCTTTAAGCGCAAGACAACTACGCTCATTTCGTATCGCCGCGCGCCTCACAAGTGTTCAGTCGACGGACAGCGAGTGGGTCTGTGTACAGGGAAATTACGATGCCGCGCAGATGTGCTGTTCCTGGCTGTGGACAAACAACATCTTTGAATACGCTGCGAAAGCACTTTATTTTTTTGTGGACGTCCCAGTCACGGCAGTGTTAATTTAAGCGTTTGTTCTATACATTTGAAGGATGACTGTTTTGAGAACAAATCCCAAAATGATGCTGGCTTTGCCAGAAAACTGTTGCTCAAAGATAAGTCCGTGCCGACTATTCTGGGCTCAACAACGACGACGCAAACTGTAAGTAATGTATTTAAAACTTTAAACTACTTTTTAAATACGCTGAATCCGCAAATGTTCTGGCTGGGGGCGTTAATAATTGATGCATAGGCACTGACGTTAGCCAATCATAGCAGTGGGCGTTAACACTGAACTCTTAAAGGGGAAACACCCCCAAAACAGACTGTTTGAATCAGAGGATGAGAAACAGGGTGGTAAAAGGTCATAAATCACTACATTTTAAAAGTTTTTTGTAAAGAAAACTATAGTAATACTATAATTGCACCTAAGGGAACATAATAAAAAAAAAAAAAAACTTGTCATGACCCCTTTAAAGTCCCCCTGTAGTCAATAATTGTATCCCTTAAAACTCACCAAAATCACATATTTAAAAGTTTTTTCATGTGAAAAAAATTCTCCATGCCTTAAAATCGCTTGAATGTAACTCTACACCCTTGCCTCAATTTGTACACGGTTCTATGAATATGCTAATTAGCCCCGCCTCCACTCACTTACACAAGCTCTGAGATCCAATTGGTCAACTTACTGAGGTAAACGCTGCACAATGGTTTCGCTTTTTATAACGTCAGACACACAACGGTAATTAATATGATTAGCCTTTTGCTTGACAACGTTATCAAATGGCTAATAATGTGTTGCTAATGTTACACAAACCATGTTCCCGTTCGACATCTCAGAGTCATACAGTCGCCTTCTAACAAGCATCAGAAATGCTTTGAACAAAGGCATATACTCATCATAACATCATAATATACATCATACATCCACTATATTGCTAAATGTACCCAATTTTTCAAATCAACAGAAAAATATACCGGGAAAACCTGGCTAAAG
>JARPMJ010004310.1:0-78317 GCA_033366665.1 Phoxinus dragarum | reverse complement strand
ACGGATTCAGCGTCGGATTCCGTTCCCCCTGTTTTTCTCAAACAAAGAAGATCTTCTAATATCTATCTCAATGTTTTGGTTTGTTCACCCCTATAGCCTAGTGGTCAGTGCAATGACTTTTAAGAGCTGATGATTTTTAGGAGACACAAGTTCAAGTCCCGGCTAGGGCTCTTTTTTTGTTTTTTGATCCCATATTTTCCTATCATAATAAAAGGCAACAACTCCAAAATATATTTCTTTGAACTGGTGCCAGGTAACTACATCCAAACACAAAATAGAATCAGCATCTTTTAAGCCACTACATCAATATCTCTCATAATGGGAGAGGGGGAACGGATTCCGACAGCTGATTTTTTTGCCGTCGGATTCCGTTCCCCCTGTTTTTCTCAAACAAAGAAGATCTTCTAATATCTATCTCAATGTTTTTGGTTTGTTCACCCCTATAGCCTAGTGGTCAGTGCAATGACTTTTAAGAGCTGATGATTTTTTAGGAGACACAAGTTCAAGTCCCGGCTAGGGCTCTTTTTTGTTTTTTGATCCCATATTTTCCTATCATAATAAAAGGCAACAACTCCAAAACATATTTCTTTGAACTGGTGCCAGGTAACTACATCCAAACACAAAATAGAATCAGCATTTTTTTAAGCCACTACATCAATATCTCTCATAATGGGAGAGGGGGAACGGATTCTGACAGCTGATTTTTTGCCGTCGGATTCCGTTCCCCCTGTTTTTCTCAAACAAAGAGGATCTTCTAATATCTATCTCAATGGTTTTGGGATGTTGACCCCTATAGCCTACTGGTCAGTGCAATGACTTTTAAGAGCTGATGATTTTTGGGAGACACAAGTTCAAGTCCCGGCTTGGGCTCTTTTTTTGTTTTTTGATCCCATATTTTCCTATCATAATAAAAGGCAACAACTCCAAAATATATTTCTTTGAACTGGTGCCAGGTAACTACATCCAAACACAAAATAGAATCAGCATTTTTTAAGCCACTACATCAATATCTCTCATAATGGGAGAGGGGGAATGGATTCCGACAGCTAATTTTTTGCCGTCGGATTCCGTTCGCCCTGTTTTTCTCAAACAAAGAGGATCTTCTAATATCTATCTCAATGGTTTTGGTTTGTTGACCCCTATAGCCTAGTGGTCAGTGCAATGACTTTTAAGAGCTGATGATGTTTAGAAGACACAAGTTCAAGTCCCGGCTCTTGGACATTTTTTTATACCAGATTTTCCTAATATAAAAAAGTCAAAAACCAGGAAATCACCATACATTTAATCTAACTTTATCAAACCTTCATGTACCTCAAACAGTAGAGCATTTGCACTTGCAACGCCAAGGTCAATGATTCGATCCCCAGGGAAAGCAAGAAGGTGTTTTCAAACTAATTTCAAATGCAAACGTCAGCCAAATGGTTCAATGTAATTTTTCTCAAATAAAAACTATCTTCTAATATCTATCAAACTTATACCAATTTCTTGACTCCTTATAGCCTAGTGGTCAGTGCAATGACTTTTAAGAGCTGATGATTTTTAGGAGACACAAGTTCAAGTCCCGGCTAGGGCTCTTTTTTTGTTTTTTGATCCCATATTTTCCTATCATAATAAAAGGCAACAACTCCAAAATATATTTCTTTGAACTGGTGCCAGGTAACTACATCCAAACACAAAATAGAATCAGCATTTTTTAAGCCACTACATCAATATCTCTCATAATGGGAGAGGGGGAACGGATTCCGACAGCTGATTTTTTGCCGTCGGATTCCGTTCCCCCTGTTTTTCTCAAACAAAGAGGATCTTCTAATATCTATCTCAATGGTTTTGGTTTGTTGATCCCTATAGCCTAGTGGTCAGTGCAATGACTTTTAAGAGCTGATGATTTTTAGGAGACACAAGTTCAAGTCCCGGCTAAGGCTCTTTTTTTGTTTTTTGATCCCATATTTTCCTATAATAATAAAAGGCAACAACTCCAAAATATATTTCTTTGAACTGGTGCCAGGTAACTACATCCAAACACAAAATAGAATCAGCATTTTTTAAGCCACTACATCAATATCTCTCATAATGGGAGAGGGGGAACGGATTCCGAAAGCTGATTTTTTGCCGTCGGATTCCGTTCCCCCTGTTTTTCTCAAACAAAGAGGATCTTCTAATATCTATCTCAATGGTTTTGGTTTGTTCACCCCTATAGCCTAGTGGTCAGTGCAATGACTTTTAAGAGCTGATGATTTTTAGGAGACACAAGTTCAAGTCCCGGCTAGGGCTCTTTTTTTGTTTTTTGATCCCATATTTTCCTATCATAATAAAAGGCAACAACTCCAAAATATATTTCTTTGAACTGGTGCCAGGTAACTACATCCAAACACAAAATAGAATCAGCATTTTTTAAGCCACTACATCAATATCTCTCATAATGGGAGAGGGGGAACGGATTCCGACAACTGATTTTTTGCCGTCGGATTCCGTTCGCCCTGTTTTTTACAAACAAAGAGGATCTTCTAATATCTATCTCAATGGTTTGGGTTTGATGACCCCTATTAGCCTAGTGGTCAGTGCAATGACTTTTAAGAGCTGATGATTTTTAGGAGACACAAGTTCAAGTCCCGGCTAGGGCTCTTTTTTTGTTTTTTGATCCCATATTTTCCTTTCATAATAAAAAGCAACAACTCCAAAATATATTTCTTTGAACTGGTGCCAGGTAACTACATCCAAACACAAAATAGAATCAGCATTTTTTAAGTTTGTTTTTCTCAAACAAAGAGGATCTTCTAATATCTATCTCAATGGTTTTGGTTTGTTGACTCCTATAGCCTAGTGGTCAGTGCAATGACTTTTAAGAACTGATGATTTTTAGGAGACACAAGTTCAAGTCCCGGCTCTTGGACTTTTTTTATACCAGATTTTCCTAATATAAAAAAGGCAAAAACCAGGCTATCACCATACATTTAATCTCACTTTATCAAGCCTTCATGTAGCTCAAACAGTAGAGCATTGGCACTTGCAACACCAAGGTCAATGGTTTGATCCCCAGGGAAAGCAAGAAGGTGTATTCAAACTAATTTCAAATGCAATCGTCAGCCAAATGGTTCAATGTAATATTTCTCAAATAAAAACTATCTTCTAATATCTATCAAACTTATGCCAATTTCTTGACCCCTTATAGCCTAGTGGTCAGTGCAATGGCTTTTAAGAGTTGATGATTTTTAGGAGACACAAGTTCAAGTCCCGGCTAGGGCTCTTTATTTGTTTTTTGATCCCATATTTTCCTATCATAATAAAAGGCAACAACTCCAAAATATATTTCTTTGAACTGGTGCCAGGTAACTACATCCAAACACAAAATAGAATCAGCATTTTTTAAGCCACTACAGCAATATCTCTCATAATGGGAGAGGGGGAACGGATTCCGACAGCTGATTTTTTGCCGTCGGATTCCGTTCCCCCTGTTTTTCTCAAACAAAGAGGATCTTCTAATATCTATCTCAATGGTTTTGGTTTGTTGATCCCTATAGCCTAGTGGTCAGTGCAATGACTTTTAAGAGCTGATGATTTTTAGGAGACACAAGTTCAAGTCCCGGCTCTTGGACTTTTTTTATACCAGATTTTCCTAGTATAAAAAAGTCAAAAACCAGGCTATCACCATACATTTAATCTCACTTTATCAAGCCTTCATGTAGCTCAAACAGTAGAGCATTGGCACTTGCAACACCAAGGTCAATGGTTCGATCCCCAGGGAAAGCAAGAAGGTGTATTCAAACTAATTTCAAATGCAATCGTCAGCCAAATGGTTGAGTGTAATATTTCTCAAATAAAAACTATCTTCTAATATCTATCAAACTTATGCCAATTTCTTGACCCCTTATAGCCTAGTGGTCAGTGCAATGGCTTTTAAGAGTTGATGATTTTTAGGAGACACAAGTTCAAGTCCCGGCTAGGGCTCTTTTTTTGTTTTTTGATCCCATATTTTCCTATCATAATAAAAGGCAACAACTCCAAAATATATTTCTTTGAACTGGTGCCAGGTAACTACATTCAAACACAAAATAGAATCAGCATTTTTTTAAGCCACTACATCAATATCTCTCATAATGGGAGAGGGGGAACGGATTCCGACAGCTGATTTTTTGCCGTCGGATTCCGTTCCCCCTGTTTTTCTCAAACAAAGAGGATCTTCTAATATCTATCTCAATGGTTTTGGTTTGTTGATCCCTATAGCCTAGTGGTCAGTGCAATGACTTTTAAGAGCTGATGATTTTTAGGAGACACAAGTTCAAGTCCCGGCTAAGGCTCTTTTTTTGTTTTTTGATCCCATATTTTCCTATCATAATAAAAGGCAACAACTCCAAAATATATTTCTTTGAACTGGTGCCAGGTAACTACATCCAAACACAAAATAGAATCAGCATTTTTAAAGTTTGTTTTTCTCAAACAAAGAGGATCTTCTAATATCTATCTCAATGGTTTTGGTTTGTTGACTCCTATAGCCTAGTGGTCAGTGCAATGACTTTTAAGAACTGATGATTTTTAGGAGACACAAGTTCAAGTCCCGGCTCTTGGACTTTTTTTATACCAGATTTTCCTAATATAAAAAAGTCAAAAACCAGGCTATAACCATACATTTAATCTCACTTTATCAAGCCTTCATGTAGCTCAAACAATAGAGCATTGGCACTTGCAACACCAATGTCAATGGTTCGATCCCCAGGGAAAGCAAGAAGGTGTATTCAAACTAATTTAAAATGCAATCGTCAGCCAAATGGTTCAATGTAATATTTCTCAAATAAAAACTATCTTCTAATATCTATCAAACTTATGCCAATTTCTTGACCCCTTATAGCCTAGTGGTCAGTGCAATGGCTTTTAAGAGTTGATGATTTTTAGGAGACACAAGTTCAAGTCCCGGCTAGGGCTCTTTTTTTGTTTTTTGATCCCATATTTTCCTATCATAATAAAAGGCAACAACTCCAAAATATATTTCTTTGAACTGGTGCCAGGTAACTACATCCAAACACAAAATAGAATCAGCATTTTTTAAGCCACTACATCAATATCTCTCATAATGGGAGAGGGGGAACGGATTCCGACAGCTGATTTTTTGCCGTCGGATTCCGTTCCCCCTGTTTTTTACAAACAAAGAGGATCTTCTAATATCTATCTCAATGGTTTTGGTTTGTTGACCCCTATAGCCTAGTGGTCAGTGCAATGGCTTTTAAGAGTTGATGATTTTTAGGAGACACAAGTTCAAGTCCCGGCTAGGGCTCTTTTTTTGTTTTTTGATCCCATATTTTCCTATCATAATAAAAGGCAACAACTCCAAAATATATTTCTTTGAACTGGTGCCAGGTAACTACATCCAAACACAAAATAGAATCAGCATTTTTTAAGCCACTACATCAATATCTCTCATAATGGGAGAGGGGGAACGGATTCCGACAGCTGATTTTTTGCCGTCGGATTCCGTTCCCCCTATTTTTCTCAAACAAAGAAGATCTTCTAATATCTATCTCAATGGTTTTGGTTTGTTCACCCCTATAGCCTAGTGGTCAGTGCAATGACTTTTAAGAGCTGATGATTTTTAGGAGACACAAGTTCAAGTCCCGGCTAAGGCTCTTTTTTTGTTTTTTGATCCCATATTTTCCTATAATAATAAAAGGCAACAACTTCAAAATATATTTCTTTGAACTGGTGCCAGGTAACTACATCCAAACACAAAATAGAATCAGCATTTTTTAAGCCACTACATCAATATCTCTCATAATGGGAGAGGGGGAACGGATTCCGACAGCTGATTTTTTGCCGTCGGATTCCGTTCCCCCTGTTTTTCTCAAAAAAAAGAGGATCTTCTAATATCTATCTCAATGGTTTTGGTTTGTTTACACCTATAGCCTAGTGGTCAGTGCAATGACTTTTAAGAGCTGATGATTTTTAGGAGACACAAGTTCAAGTCCCGGCTAGGGCTCTTTTTTTGTTTTTTGATCCCATATTTTCCTTTCATAATAAAAGGCAACAACTCCAAAATATATTTCTTTGAACTGGTGCCAGGTAACTACATCCAAACACAAAATAGAATCAGCATTTTTTAAGCCACTACATCAATATCTCTCATAATGGGAGAGGGGGAACGGATTCTGACAGCTGATTTTTTGCCGTCGGATTCCGTTCCCCCTGTTTTTCTCAACAAAGAGGATCTTCTAATATCTATCTCAATTGTTTTGGTTTGTTGACCCCTATAGCCTAGTGGTCAGTGCAATGACTTTTAAGAGCTGATGATTTTTAGAAGACACAAGTTCAAGTCCAGGCTCTTGGACATTTTTTTATACCAGATTTTCCTAATATAAAAAAGTCAAAAACCAGGAAATCACCATACATTTAATCTCACTTTATCAAGCCTTCATGTAGCTCAAACAGTAGAGCATTGGCACTTGCAACGCCAAGGTCAATGGATCGATCCCCAGGGAAAGCAAGACGGTGTATTCAAACTAATTTCAAATGCAAACGTCAGCCAAATGGTTCAATGTAATATTTCTCAAATAAAAACTATCTTCTAATATCTATCAAACTTATGCCAATTTCTTGACCCCTTATAGCCTAGTGGTCAGTGCAATGGCTTTTAAGAGTTGATGATTTTTAGGAGACACAAGTTCAAGTCCCGGCTAGGGCTCTTTTTTTGTTTTTTGATCCCATATTTTCCTATCATAATAAAAGGCAACAACTCCAAAATATATTTCTTTGAACTGGTGCCAGGTAACTACATCCAAACACAAAATAGAATCAGCATTTTTTAAGCCACTACATCAATATCTCTCATAATGGGAGAGGGGGAACGGATTCCGACAGCTGATTTTTTGCCGTCGGATTCCGTTCCCCCTGTTTTTTACAAACAAAGAGGATCTTCTAATATCTATCTCAATGGTTTTGGTTTGTTGACCCCTATAGCCTAGTGGTCAGTGCAATGACTTTTAAGAGCTGATGATTTTTAGGAGACACAAGTTCAAGTCCCGGCTAGGGCTCTTTTTTTGTTTTTTGATCCCATATTTTCCTTTCATAATAAAAGGCAACAACTCCAAAATATATTTCTTTGAACTGGTGCCAGGTAACTACATCCAAACACAAAATAGAATCAGCATTTATTAAGCCACTACATCAATATCTCTCATAATGGGAGAGGGGGAACGGATTCCGACAGCTGATTTTTTGCCGTCGGATTCCGTTCCCCCTGTTTTTCTCAAACAAAGAGGATCTTCTAATATCTATCTCAATGGTTTTGGTTTGTTCACCCCTATAGCCTAGTGGTCAGTGCAATGACTTTTAAGAGCTGATGATTTTTAGGAGACACAAGTTCAAGTCCCGGCTAAGGCTCTTTTTTTGTTTTTGGATCCCATATTTTCCTATCATAATAAAAGGCAACAACTCCAAAATATATTTCTTTGAACTGGTGCCAGGTAACTACATCCAAACACAAAATGGAATTAGCATTTTTTAAGCCACTACATCAATATCTCTCATAATGGGAGAGGGGGAACGGATTCCGACAGCTGATTTTTTGCCGTCGGATTCCGTTCCCCCTGTTTTTCTCAAACAAAGAGGATCTTCTAATATCTATCTCAATGGATTTGGTTTGTTGACCCCTATAGCCTAGTGGTCAGTGCAATGACTTTTAAGAGCTGATGATTTTTAGGAGACACAAGTTCAAGTCCCGGCTAGGGCTCTTTTTTTGTTTTTTGATCCCATATTTTCCTATCATAATAAAAGGCTACAACTCCAAAATATATTTCTTTGAACTGGTGCCAGGTAACTACATCCAAACACAAAATAGAATCAGCATTTTTTAAGCCACTACATCAATATCTCTCATAATGGGAGAGGGGGAACGGATTCCGACAGCTGATTTTTTGCCGTCGGATTCCGTTCCCCTGTTTTTTACAAACAAAGAGGATCTTCTAATATCTATCTCAATGGTTTTGGTTTGTTGACCCCTATAGCCTAGTGGTCAGTGCAATGGCTTTTAAGAGTTGATGATTTTTAGGAGACACAAGTTCAAGTCCCGGCTAGGGCTCTTTTTTTGTTTTTTGATCCCATATTTTCCTATCATAATAAAAGGCAACAACTCCAAAATATATTTCTTTGAACTGGTGCCAGGTAACTACATCCAAACACAAAATAGAATCAGCATTTTTTATGCCACTACATCAATATCTCTCATAATGGGAGAGGGGGAACGGATTCCGACAGCTGATTTTTTGCCGTCGGATTCCGTTCCCCCTGTTTTTCTCAAACAAAGAAGATCTTCTAATATCTATCTCAATGGTTTTGGTTTGTTCACCCCTATAGCCTAGTGATCAGTGCAATGACTTTTAAGAGCTGATGATTTTTAGGAGACACAAGTTCAAGTCCCGGCTAAGGCTCTTTTTTTGTTTTTTGATCCCATATTTTCCTATCATAATAAAAGGCAACAACTCCAAAATATATTTCTTTGAACTGGTGCCAGGTAACTACATCCAAACACAAAATAGAATCAGCATTTATTAAGCCACTACATCAATATCTCTCATAATGGGAGAGGGGGAACGGATTCCGACAGCTGATTTTTTGCCGTCGGATTCCGTTCCCCCTGTTTTTCTCAAAAAAAAGAGGATCTTCTATATCTATCTCAATGGTTTTGGTTTGTTTACACCTATAGCCTAGTGGTCAGTGCAGTGACTTTTAAGAGCTGATGATTTTTAGGAGACACAAGTTCAAGTCCCGGCTAGGGCTCTTTTTTTGTTTTTTGATCCCATATTTTCCTTTCATAATAAAAGGCAACAACTCCAAAATATATTTCTTTGAACTGGTGCCAGGTAACTACATCCAAACACAAAATAGAATCAGCATTTTTTAAGCCACTACATCAATATCTCTCATAATGGGAGAGGGGGGAACGGATTCTGACAGCTGATTTTTTGCCGTCGGATTCCGTTCCCCCTGTTTTTCTCAACAAAGAGGATCTTCTAATATCTATCTCAATTGTTTTGGTTTGTTGACCCCTATAGCCTAGTGGTCAGTGCAATGACTTTTAAGAGCTGATGATTTTTAGAAGACACAAGTTCAAGTCCAGGCTCTTGGACATTTTTTATACCAGATTTTCCTAATATAAAAAGTCAAAAACCAGGAAATCACCATACATTTAATCTCACTTTATCAAGCCTTCATGTAGCTCAAACAGTAGAGCATTGGCACTTGCAACGCCAAGGGTCAATGGTTCGATCCCCAGGGAAAGCAAGAAGGTGTATTCAAACTAATTTCAAATGCAAACGTCAGCCAAATGGTTCAATGTAATATTTCTCAATAAAAACTATCTTCTAATATCTATCAAACTTATGCCAATTTCTTGACCCCTCATAGCCTAGTGGTCAGTGCAATGACTTTTAAGAGTTGATGATTTTTAGGAGACACAAGTTCAAGTCCCTGCTAGGGCTCTTTTTTTGTTTTTTGATCCCATATTTTCCTATCATAATAAAAGGCAACAACTCCAAAATATATTTCTTTGAACTGGGTGCCAGGTAACTACATCCAAAAACAAAATAGAATCAGCTTTTTTTAAGCCACTACATCAATATCTCTCATAATGGGAGAGGGGGAACGGATTCCAACAGCTGATTTTTTGCCGTCGGATTCCGTTCCCCCTGTTTTTCTCAAAAAAAAGAGGATCTTCTAATATCTATCTCAATGGTTTTTTGTTTGTTGACCCCTATAGCCTAGTGGTCAGTGCAATGACTTTTAAGAGCTGATGATTTTTATTAGACACAAGTTCAAGTCCCGGCTAGGGCTCTTTTTTTGTTTTTTGATCCCATATTTTCCTATCATAATAAAAGGCAACAACTCCAAAATATATTTCTTTGAACTGGTGCCAGGTAACTACATCCAAACACAAAATGGAATTAGCATTTTTTAAGCCACTACATCAATATCTCTCATAATGGGAGAGGGGGAACGGATTCCGACAGCTGATTTTTTGCCGTCGGATTCCGTTCCCCCTGTTTTTCTCAAACAAAGAGGATCTTCTAATATCTATCTCAATGGTTTTGGTTTGTTGACCCCTATAGCCTAGTGGTCAGTGCAATGACTTTTAAGAGCTGATGATTTTTAGAAGACACAAGTTCAAGTCCCGGCTCTTGGACATTTTTTTATACCAGATTTTCCTAATATAAAAAAGTCAAAAACCAGGAAATCACCATACATTCAATCTCACTTTATCAAGCCTTCATGTAGCTCAAACAGTAGAGCATTGGCACTTGCAACGCCAAGGTCAATGGTTCGATTCCCAGGGAAAGCAAGAAGGTGTATTCAAACTAATTTCAAATGCAAACGTCAACCAAATGGTTCAATGTAAGATTTCTCAAATAAAAACTATCTTCTAATATCTATCAAACTTATGCCAATTTCTTGACCCCTTCTAGCCTAGTGGTCAGTGCAATGACTTTTAAGAGCTGATGATTTTTAGGAGACACAAGTTCAAGTCCCTGCTAGGGCTCTTTTTTTGTTTTTTGATCCCATATTTTCCTATCATAATAAAAGGCAACAACTCCAAAATATATTTCTTTGAACTGGGTGCCAGGTAACTACATCCAAAAACAAAATAGAATCAGCATTTTTTAAGCCAATACATCATATCTCTCATAATGGGAGAGGGGGAACGGATTCCAACAGCTGATTTTTTGCCGTCGGATTCCGTTCCCCCTGTTTTTTCTCAAAAAAAAAAGAGGATCTTCTAATATCTATCTTAATGGTTTTGGTTTGTTGACCCCTATAGCCTAGTGGTCAGTGCAATGACTTTTAAGAGCTGATGATTTTTAGGAGACACAAGTTCAAGTCCCGGCTAGGGCTCTTTTTTTGTTTTTTGATCCCATATTTTCCTATCATAATAAAAGGCAACAACTCCAAAATATATTTCTTTGAACTGGTGCCAGGTAACTACATCCAAACACAAAATGGAATTAGCATTTTTTAAGCCACTACATCAATATCTCTCATAATGGGAGAGGGGGAACGGATTCCGACAGCTGATTTTTTGCTGTCGGATTCCGTTCCCCCTATTTTTCTCAAACAAAGAGGATCTTCTAATATCTATCTCAATTGTTTTGGTTTGTTGACCCCTATAGCCTAGTGGTTAGTGCAATGACTTTTAAGAGCTGATGATTTTTAGGAGACACAAGTTCAAGTCCCGGCTAGGGCTCTTTTTTTTGTTTTTTGATCCCATATTTTCCTATCATAATAAAAGGCAACAACTCCAATATATATTTCTTTGAACTGGTGCGAGGTAACTACATCCAAACACAAAATAGAATCAGCATTTTTTAAGCCACTACATCAATATCTCTCATAATGGGAGAGGGGGAACGGATTCTGACAGCTGATTTTTTGCTGTCGGATTCCGCTCCCCCTGTTTTTTCTCAAACAAAGAGGATCTTCTAATATCTATCTCAATGGTTTTGGTTTGTTGACCCCTGTAGCCTATGGGTAAGTGCAATGACTTTTAAGAGCTGATGATTTTTAGGAGGCACAAGTTCAAGTCCCGGCTAGGGCTCTTTTTTGTTTTTTGATCCCATATTTTCCTATCATAATAAAAGGCAACAACTCCAAAATATATTTCTTTGAACTGGTGCCAGGTAACTACATCCAAACACAAAATAGAATCAGCATTTTTTAAGCCACTACATCAATATCTCTCATAATGGGAGAGGGGGAACGGATTCTGACAGCTGATTTTTTTGCCGTCGGATTCCGTTCCCCCTGTTTTTCTCAAACAAAGAGGATCTTCTAATATCTATCTCAATGGTTTTGGTTTGTTGACCCCTATGGCCTAGTGGTCAGTGCAATGACTTTTAAGAGCTGATGATTTTTAGGAGACACAAGTTCAAGTCCCGGCTCTTGGTTTTTTTTTTATACCAGATTTTCCTAATATAAAAAAGTCAAAAACCAGGAAATCACCATACATTTAATCTCACTTTACCAAGCCTTCATGTAGCTCAAACAGTAGAGCATTGGCACTTGCAACGCCAAGGTCAATGGTTCGATCCCCAGGGAAAGCAAGAAGGTGTATTCAAAATAATTTCAAATGCAAACGTCAGCCAAATGGTTCAATGAAATATTTCTCAAATAAAAACTATCTTCTAATATCTATCAAACTTATGCCAATTTCTTGACCCCTTATAGCCTAGTGGTCAGTGCAATGACTTTTAAGAGCTGATGATTTTTAGGAGACACATGTTCAAGTCCCGGCTAGGGCTCTTTTTTTGTTTTTTGATCCCATATTTTCCTATCATAATAAAAGGCAACAACTCCAAAATATATTTCTTTGAACTGGTGCCAGGTAACTACATCCAAACACAAAATGGAATTAGCATTTTTTAAGCCACTACATCAATATCTCTCATAATGGGAGAGGGGGAACGGATTCCGACAGCTGATTTTTTGCCGTCGGATTCCGTTCCCCCTGTTTTTCTCAAACAAAGAGGATCTTCTAATATCTATCTCAATGGTTTTGGTTTGTTGACCCCTATAGCCTAGTGGTCAGTGCAATGACTTTTAAGAGCTGATGATTTTTAGGAGACACAAGTTCAAGTCCCGGCTAGGGCTCTTTTTTTGTTTTTTGATCCCATATTTTCCTATCATAATAAAAGGCTACAACTCCAAAATATATTTCTTTGAACTGGTGCCAGGTAACTACATCCAAACACAAAATAGAATCAGCATTTTTTAAGCCACTACATCAATATCTCTCATAATGGGAGAGGGGGAACGGATTCCGACAGCTGATTTTTTGCCGTCGGATTCCGTTCCCCCTGTTTTTTACAAACAAAGAGGATCTTCTAATATCTATCTCAATGGTTTTGGTTTGTTGACCCCTATAGCCTAGTGGTCAGTGCAATGGCTTTTAAGAGTTGATGATTTTTAGGAGACACAAGTTCAAGTCCCGGCTAGGGCTCTTTTTTTGTTTTTTGATCCCATATTTTCCTATCATAATAAAAGGCAACAACTCCAAAATATATTTCTTTGAACTGGTGCCAGGTAACTACATCCAAACACAAAATAGAATCAGCATTTTTTAAGCCACTACATCAATATCTCTCATAATGGGAGAGGGGGAACGGATTCCGACAGCTGATTTTTTGCCGTCGGATTCCGTTCCCCCTGTTTTTCTCAAAAAAAAGAGGATCTTCTAATATCTATCTCAATGGTTTTGGTTTGTTTACACCTATAGCCTAGTGGTCAGTGCAATGACTTTTAAGAGCTGATGATTTTTAGGAGACACAAGTTCAAGTCCCGGCTAGGGCTCTTTTTTTGTTTTTTGATCCCATATTTTCCTTTCATAATAAAAGGCAACAACTCCAAAATATATTTCTTTGAACTGGTGCCAGGTAACTACATCCAAACACAAAATAGAATCAGCATTTTTTAAGCCACTACATCAATATCTCTCATAATGGGAGAGGGGGAACGGATTCTGACAGCTGATTTTTTGCCGTCGGATTCCGTTCCCCCTGTTTTTCTCAACAAAGAGGATCTTCTAATATCTATCTCAATTGTTTTGGTTTGTTGACCCCTATAGCCTAGTGGTCAGTGCAATGACTTTTAAGAGCTGATGATTTTTAGAAGACACAAGTTCAAGTCCAGGCTCTTGGACATTTTTTTTATACCAGATTTTCCTAATATAAAAAAGTCAAAAACCAGGAAATCACCATACATTTAATCTCACTTTATCAAGCCTTCATGTAGCTCAAACAGTAGAGCATTGGCACTTGCAACGCCAAGGTCAATGGTTCGATCCCCAGGGAAAGCAAGAAGGTGTATTCAAACTAATTTCAAATGCAAACGTCAGCCAAATGGTTCAATGTAATATTTCTCAAATAAAAACTATCTTCTAATATCTATCAAACTTATGCCAATTTCTTGACCCCTCATAGCCTAGTGGTCAGTGCAATGACTTTTAAGAGTTGATGATTTTTAGGAGACACAAGTTCAAGTCCCTGCTAGGGCTCTTTTTTTGTTTTTTGATCCCATATTTTCCTATCATAATAAAAGGCAACAACTCCAAAATATATTTCTTTGAACTGGTGCCAGGTAACTACATCCAAAAACAAAATAGAATCAGCATTTTTTAAGCCACTACATCAATATCTCTCATAATGGGAGAGGGGGAACGGATTCCGACAGCTGATTTTTTGCCGTCGGATTCCGTTCCCCCTGTTTTTCTCAAAAAAAAGAGGATCTTCTAATATCTATCTCAATGGTTTTGGTTTGTTGACCCCTATAGCCTAGTGGTCAGTGCAATGACTTTTAAGAGCTGATGATTTTTAGGAGACACAAGTTCAAGTCCCGGCTAGGGCTCTTTTTTTGTTTTTTGATCCCATATTTTCCTATCATAATAAAAGGCAACAACTCCAAAATATATTTCTTTGAACTGGTGCCAGGTAACTACATCCAAACACAAAATGGAATTAGCATTTTTTAAGCCACTACATCAATATCTCTCATAATGGGAGAGGGGGAACGGATTCCGACAGCTGATTTTTTGCCGTCGGATTCCGTTCCCCCTGTTTTTTCTCAAACAAAGAGGATCTTCTAATATCTATCTCAATGGTTTTGGTTTGTTGACCCCTATAGCCTAGTGGTCAGTGCAATGACTTTTAAGAGCTGATGATTTTTAGAAGACACAAGTTCAAGTCCCGGCTCTTGGACATTTTTTTATACCAGATTTTCCTAATATAAAAAAGTCAAAAACCAGGAAATCACCATACATTCAATCTCACTTTATCAAGCCTTCATGTAGCTCAAACAGTAGAGCATTGGCACTTGCAACGCCAAGGTCAATGGTTCGATTCCCAGGGAAAGCAAGAAGGAGTATTCAAACTAATTTCAAATGCAAACGTCAACCAAATGGTTCAATGTAAGATTTCTCAATAAAAACTATCTTCTAATATCTATCAAACTTATGCCAATTTCTTGACCCCTTCTAGCCTAGTGGTCAGTGCAATGACTTTTAAGAGCTGATGATTTTTAGGAGACACAAGTTCAAGTCCCGGCTAGGGCTCTTTTTTTGTTTTTTGATCCCATATTTTCCTATCATAATAAAAGGCAACAACTCCCAAATATATTTATTTGAACTGGTGCCAGGTAACTACATCCAAACACAAAATAGAATCAGCATTTTTTAAGCCACTACATCAATATCTCTCATAATGGGAGAGGGGGAACGGATTCCAACAGCTGATTTTTTGCCGTCGGATTCCGTTCCCCCTGTTTTTCTAAAAAAAAAGAGGATCTTCTAATATCTATCTCAATGGTTTTGGTTTGTTGACCCCTATAGCCTAGTGGTCAGTGCAATGACTTTTAAGAGCTGATGATTTTTAGGAGACCACAAGTTCAAGTCCCGGCTAGGGCTCTTTTTTTGTTTTTTGATCCCATATTTTCCTATCATAATAAAAGGCAACAACTCCAAAATATATTTCTTTGAACTGGTGCCAGGTAACTACATCCAAACACAAAATGGAATTAGCATTTTTTAAGCCACTACATCAATATCTCTCATAATGGGAGAGGGGGAACGGATTCCGACAGCTGATTTTTGCCGTCGGATTCCGTTCCCCCTGTTTTTCTCAAACAAAGAGGATCTTCTAATATCTATCTCAATGGTTTTGGTCTGTTGACCCCCTATAGCCTAGTGGTCAGTGCAATGACTTTTAAGAGCTGATGATTTTTAGAAGACACAAGTTCAAGTCCCGGCTCTTGGACATTTTTTTATACCAGATTTTCCTAATATAAAAAAGTCAAAAACCAGGAAATCACCATACATTCAATCTCACTTTATCAAGCCTTCATGTAGCTCAAACAGTAGAGCATTGGCACTTGCAACGCCAAGGTCAATGGTTCGATTCCCAGGGAAAGCAAGAAGGTGTATTCAAACTAATTTCAAATGCAAACGTCAACCAAATGGTTCAATGTAAGATTTCTCAAATAAAAACTATCTTCTAATATCTATCAAACTTATGCCAATTTCTTGACCCCTTATAGCCTAGTGGTCAGTGCAATGACTTTTAAGAGCTGATGATTTTTAGGAGACACATGTTCAAGTCCCGGCTAGGGCTCTTTTTTTGTTTTTTGATCCCATATTTTCCTATCATAATAAAAGGCAACAACTCCAAAATATTTTTCTTTGAACTGGTGCCAGGTAACTACATCCAACACAAAATAGAATCAGCATTTTTTTAGCCACTACATCAATATCTCTCATAATGGGAGAGGGGGAATGGATTCTGACAGCTGATTTTTTGCCGTCGGATTCCGTTCCCCCTGTTTTTCTCAAACAAAGAGGATCTTCTAATATCTATCTCAATTGTTTTGGTTTGTTGACCACTATAGCCTAGTGGTCAGTGCAATGACTTTTAAGAGCTGATGATTTTTAGGAGACACAAGTTCAAGTCCCGGCTAGGGCTCTTTTTTTGTTTTTGATCCCATATTTTCCTATCATAATAAAAGGCAACAACTCCCAAATATATTTCTTAGAACTGGTGCCAGGTAACTACATCCAAACACAAAATAGAATCAGCATTTTTTAAGCCACTACATCAATATCTCTCATAATGGGAGAGGGGAACGGATTCTGACAGCTGATTTTTTGCCGTCGGATTCCGTTCCCCCTGTTTTTCTCAAACAAAGAGGATCTTCTAATATCTATCTCAATGGTTTTGGTTTGTTGACCCCTATAGCCTATGGGTAAGTGCAATGACTTTTAAGAGCTGATGATTTTTAGGAGACACAAGTTCAAGTCCCGGCTAGGGCTCTTTTTTTGTTTTTTGATCCATATTTTCCTATCATAATAAAAGGCAACAACTCCAAAATATATTTCTTTGAACTGGTGCCAGGTAACTACATCCAAACACAAAATAGAATCAGCATTTTTTAAGCCACTACATCAATATCTCTCATAATGGGAGAGGGGGAACGGATTCCGACAGCTGATTTTTTGCCGTCGGATTCCGTTCCCCCTGTTTTTCTCAAACAAAGAGGATCTTCTAATATCTATCTCAATGGTTTTGGTTTGTTGACCCCTATAGCCTAGTGGTCAGTGCAATGACTTTTAAGAGCTGATGATTTTTAGGAGACACAAGTTCAAGTCCCGGCTAGGGCTCTTTTTTGTTTTTTGATCCCATATTTTCCTATCATAATAAAAGGCTACAACTCCAAAATATATTTCTTTGAACTGGTGCCAGGTAACTACATCCAAACACAAAATAGAATCAGCATTTTTTAAGCCACTACATCAATATCTCTCATAATGGGAGAGGGGGAACGGATTCTGACAGCTGATTTTTTGCCGTCGGATTCCGCTCCCCCTGTTTTTCTCAAACAAAGAGGATCTTCTAATATCTATCTCAATGGTTTTGGTTTGTTGACCCCTATAGCCTATGGGTAAGTGCAATGACTTTTAAGAGCTGATGATTTTTAGGAGGCACAAGTTCAAGTCCCGGCTAGGGCTCTTTTTTGTTTTTTGATCCCATATTTTCCTATCATAATAAAAGGCAACAACTCCAAAATATATTTCTTTGAACTGGTGCCAGGTAACTACATCCAAACACAAAATAGAATCAGCATTTTTTAAGCCACTACATCAATATCTCTCATAATGGGAGAGGGGGAACGGATTCTGACAGCTGATTTTTTGCCGTCGGATTCTGTTCCCCCTGTTTTTCTCAAACAAAGAGGATCTTCTAATATCTATCTCAATGGTTTTGGTTTGTTGACCCCTATGGCCTAGTGGTCAGTGCAATGACTTTTAAGAGCTGATGATTTTTAGGAGACACAAGTTCAAGTCCCGGCTCTTGGTTTTTTTTTATACCAGATTTTCCTAATATAAAAAAGTCAAAAACCAGGAAATCACCATACATTTAATCTCATTTTACCAAGCCTTCATGTAGCTCAAACAGTAGAGCATTGGCACTTGCAACGCCAAGGTCAATGGTTCGATCCCCAGGGAAAGCAAGAAGGTGTATTCAAAATAATTTCAAATGCAAACGTCAGCCAAATGGTTCAATGTAATATTTCTCAAATAAAAACTATCTTCTAATATCTATCAAACTTATGCCAATTTCTTGACCCCTTATAGCCTAGTGGTCAGTGCAATGACTTTTAAGAGCTGATGATTTTTAGGAGACACATGTTCAAGTCCCGGCTAGGGCTCTTTTTTTGTTTTTTGATCCCATATTTTCCTATCATAATAAAAGGCAACAACTCCAAAATATATTTCTTTGAACTGGTGCCAGGTAACTACATCCAAACACAAAATGGAATTAGCATTTTTTAAGCCACTACATCAATATCTCTCATAATGGGAGAGGGGGAACGGATTCCGACAGCTGATTTTTTGCTGTCTGATTCTGTTCCCCCTGTTTTTCTCAAACAAAGAGGATCTTCTAATATCTATCTCAATGGTTTTGGTTTGTTGACCCCTATAGCCTAGTGGTCAGTGCAATGACTTTTAAGAGCAGATGATTTTTAGGAGACACAAGTTCAAGTCCCAGCTAGGGCTCTTTTTTTGTTTTTTGATCCCATATTTTCCTATCATAATAAAAGGCAACAACTCCAAAATATATTTCTTTGAACTGGTGCCAGGTAACTACATCCAAACACAAAATAGAATCAGCATTTTTTAAGCCACTACATCAATATCTCTCATAATGGGAGAGGGGGAACGGATTCCGACAGCTAATTTTTTGCCGTCGGATTCCGTTCCCCCTGTTTTTCTCAAACAAAGAGGATCTTCTAATATCTATCTCAATGGTTTTGGTTTGTTGACCCCTATAGCCTAGTGGTCAGTGCAATGACTTTTAAGAGCTGATGATTTTTAGAAGACACAAGTTCAAGTCCAGGCTCTTGGACATTTTTTTATACCAGATTTTCCTAATATAAAAAAGTCAAAAACCAGGAAATCACCATACATTTAATCTGACTTTGTCAAACCTTCATGTACCTCAAACAGTAGAGCATTTGCACTTGCAACGCCAAGGTCAATGGTTCGATCCCCAGGGAAAGCAAGAAGGTGTTTTCAAACTAATTTCAAATGCAAACGTCAGCCAAATGGTTCAATGTAATATTTCTCAAATAAAAACTATCTTCTAATATCTATCAAACTTATGCCAATTTCTTGACTCCTTATAGCCTAGTGGTCAGTGCAATGACTTTTAAGAGCTGATGATTTTTAGGAGACACAAGTTCAAGTCCCGGCTAGGGCTCTTTTTTTGTTTTTTGATCCCATATTTTCCTATCATAATAAAAGGCAACAACTCCAAAATATATTTCTTTGAACTGGTGCCAGGTAACTACATCCAAACACAAAATAGAATCAGCATTTTTTAAGCCACTACATCAATATCTCTCATAATGGGAGAGGGGGAACGGATTCCGACAGCTGATTTTTTGCCGTCGGATTCCGTTCGCCCTGTTTTTTACAAACAAAGAGGATCTTCTAATATCTATCTCAATGGTTTGGGTTTGATGACCCCTATAGCCTAGTGGTCAGTGCAATGACTTTTAAGAGCTGATGATTTTTAGGAGACACAAGTTCAAGTCCCGGCTCTTGGACATTTTTTATACCAGATTTTCCTAATATAAAAAAGTCAAAAACCAGGAAATCACTATACATTTAATCTCACTTTATCAAGCCTTCATGTAGCTCAAACAGTAGAGCATTGGCACTTGCAACGCCAAGGTCAATGGGTCGATTCCCAGGGAAAGCAAGAAGGTGTGTTCAAACTAGTTTCAAATGCAAACGTCAGCCACATGTTTCAATGTAATATTTCTCAAATAAAAACTATCTTCTAATATCTATCAAACTTATGCCGATTTCTTGACCCCTTATAGCCTAGTGGTCAGTGCAATGACTTTTAAGAGCTGATGATTTTTAGGACACACAAGTTCAAGTCCCGGCTAGGGCTCTTTTTTTGATCCCATATTTTCCTATCATAATAAAATTTGCGAACTGGCAGCTAACGCTAACAGATGGGGGCGTAAGAAAACTTAACTTTCTTGCCCTACATTGCTAGTCAGAGCATCAAACTGGTGTGTCATTAACTAGACAAGACATGAGGATTCTGTAAAAAAAACAGCCCTTTACTAGACCATTTCAAGAGAGTTCCATTATCAGCATTAGGGCTGGGCAACGATTAATCGCATCCAAAATAAAAGTTTGTGTTTAAATAATATATGTGTGTGTAGTGTGTATAATTATTTTGTATATATAAATACACACATGCATGTATATATTTAAGAAATATTTGAATGTATATACTTTATATATAAAATATTTATATATAATATTATGTATAAATATATATGAAGTATATACATTCAAATATTTCTTAACCCTCTGACGGTCTTCGTTTCGGAGTCACCTCCTGGGCCTTCCCGGTCAGAAGTGACCGGACACCTAAAAATATATTTTTAATATATATAAAAAAAATTAAAAATTAAAAATGTTAATTTAAAAAAAAAAAAAAATTCTCTAGATGTTTTAGAGTGTCACCCCTTTACTGCTGTGTACTTAAAAAAAAAAATTAAAAAAATGTTGGTGAATTTTTGTGTTTTTGTCAATTTCCCATTCATTTCCTATGGGGGTCATTTTTGACCAAAGACCACAAGTGTAACTATTTTTTTATGACCACTTAGCATGCTTGGATCATGACCTCAATTTTTTTGTGTGTTCACATACATAATGCCATAAAAGTCACCAAGTTTCGTAACATTCCGATGAAGCTGTGATTTTTAAAAATTCAAAACATATTTTTTGTAATCTGAACTTATTGGTGTGTATGTGTATAAAAGTGTGTTTGTATGTGTGTTTGTGTGGGTGGGTGTGTCTGTTTTGCACTCTTGATGTTGTAGAGTTTCCCCCCTTTCCTGCGGTGTACTTTTTTTTTAGGATTGTGTCCGATTTGTAGATTGTACACACAAAAATGCGGAGAATTTTTGTAAATTTCCCATTCATTTCCTATGGGTCGGTCATTTTTGACCGAAGACCACAAGTGTGACTATTTTTTTCACGACCACTTAGCATGCTCGGATCATGACCTCAATTTTTTTTTTGTATTCACATACCTAATGCCATAAAAGTCACCAAGTTTCATAACATTCAGATGAAGCTGTGATTTTAAAAAAAGAACCGACCGAGGACCGTCTATATACATGCATGTGTGTATTTATATATACAAAATAATTATACACACTACACACACATATATTATTTAAACACAAACTTTTATTTTGGATGCGATTCATCGTTGCCCAGCCCTAGCATCATAGTTGTTCCCAGCAGGCTTCCGTTTTAACATTCCATGTTATCTTAATGCAGAGGAAGTAGATTGGGAACAAAATAGAACGTTCAAGCATTGTTTTTGTTTATCTTGTTGAAAGGGTCTATATCAACACCTTAGCATTTAGCAGTGACGTCAGTATTTATGCTCCAACAATGAAACGATGCAATTGGTGATATCCTAAATGTTGATCTTACTTCACACAGGTGGAACAGTCCTCAGCTCAAGATCTAATAACAAGCTGCAAAGAAAACAGGATCATGTTAAATTGTGATCAGGATTTTGGATACCAGTATGCAGCTGAAGTGGCATGACGTTATAGCTCAGTCTGTTCTGTCGAGATGAGCTAGCGCGAATCAATAAAACATTTTGATGAATATGGCGCTGTTCTGTAAAACTAAAATGATTCTACCATCAACACACTATGTTACATACTGTTTGGTAGAATAATTCCAGGTAAAAATTAAAAACAAAGATACACAACTTAATACACAAATGAATTAAACAGTGCTTTATTTTTTCAGCTGTAGGTGTATTTAACAGCATTGAAGAAAATAATTAAATTATCTAATATGAAAATAAAACACAACATAGACTTAACTGTATTGTACATTGATTCTTATTAAAGCTACTATTAAAGTTCTCAGTCAAGAGTGAGTGATTTGCTCTTTGTATTTTGTTGTTTTATTAACAGGGATAGTTCTCCCAAAAAAATGAAATTGTCATCATTTAGCCTACTCTCTCAAGCCGTTTCAAACCCGAATAAGTCTCCCTCTTCTGTTGAAAATAAAAGTTATTTGGAATTAAGTGGGTAACCAAACAGTTGATGTACCCCAGAGACTTCCATAATAGTTTTTTCCTATGGTACTAGTAGTCAATGGGTACCAGCAACCGCCCGGTTAGTCACACTCCTCAAAATATCTTCTTTTGTGTTCAGCACAAGAAAAAAATTAATACAGGTATTGAACAACATTAGAGTGAGTGAGTAAATAATGACAGTATTTTAATTTTTGGGTACTAACTATCCCTTTAAGGACAAGCGGCAGCATGTTTACTATTTGGGCTTAAGATCTGCGCGCAACGAGTCACGCGCATTTGACAAGCAGATTTTCTCTCAATTTTTTCTATTCTTTCACTTTAGACATAACCAACTTTGTTTATGTAAACCTTGAGTGTATTTGACAGTATTAGCGCAATAAGACTCGAAAGATAACCTAGTCCAGTATCCAGGCGCTTTTAGTGCATGCGCGCGTCGGGTCTATTGCGCTCAGAAAAGCGCTCGTTAGAACAGCGCATCAGCAGTGAATGAAATGTTTAACCGGCAAGGCTTTAAAGCACATGCAAATGTTACACACGAGGTCCACACGTGCGTTTTTGAAGATTTAAGGTCGGGTTTTATTTCAGGAACACTTGCAACACCCCAAAACAATCTCGGTAACAATAGCAACAACAATGCTCTTCATCAATCGTCTCGCGCTATACTCTTTCTTTCCAATCTCGCGACCTTTTCAGATCTGCCTTCTCCAAATCTCGTCTGCCAAGCTTTTAGCTTAAAAGTCACAGACAGAAAATATACATACATCATACTGTGCAGATAGAGCATGAAAAGAACAGAAATATTAAATATAAATAACTATAAATAACAAGACATCAACAAAAATACAGAAAAATTTAACAACTGTGGAATAAAGATGACTTGTTTAAATACACTGATATTAAATAAAATAGTATTTAAGATGAATAATGGGGGGGGGTACATTACACCATAACACTCTCCCCTCCAAAAATGATGTCGTCCCGACATCCCCTGTCTTCTAAATGTCTCCGACATAAGTCGTTGAGCTATAGGAGTCTGCTAGCCTGGGAAAACCCAGACCACTCTCAGTTGTAACTGAGTAAGGGTCTGGCAAACCTCCATAGACAATTCATTTCCACAGGGGCGTCACCAACGGACGTAGGATATATCTAAAAACCAATCAGAGCGATGAATGACATGACGTATGCAGAGCGACGGAGAAACATCTCGAGACTCTTAGCAATTCTCTGTTTGTGTTAACGAAAATGACCATTTTAAATCGCTTGAAACAGACGCGATAGCTGATTCGACCGAGTGATGTTGTGATGTTCCACGGCGGCATCCATCTTTGTAATGTACAAAATCTGCGTCAGTCACCGTCTCTGCTCTGTCGTCATCGTGTAAAGCCCGCCCCAACGTTTCTGATTGGTGCCGCGATTTCGACGGATTGGAAATGGGTTTCAATGGGCTCTTTGCCAGACCCACTTGCAGAGCAAATCTAAATTTGCCGGAAGTGGTCTGGGTTTTCCCAGGCTAGGAGTCTGCTATAGTAAGTATTATTTAAGGATACAATGACGGCTTAAACCCAAAATCACATTAACAACTACCTCCTGTGTTATTGCAATGTTTCTGTAATTGACATCATTGTGCACCATGAAAGCAACTACACTCCCCATCTTTAATATGGACGCTGTATCCTTCTGCAGGTCTCTTGTACCATCAGCTCAAATATAACCTAAGAGACAATCAGCATCACCGGCGTCTTTAAATTCTAGTTATCCCAGTTCACAGTTCCTCATTCCCTTCTTTACCGGTCTGCCGTTATCATATCTGATTGAACAGGGTCAATGGAAATTACAAATTCTACATCACAACAATGTATCTAAACTCATCTTCAACTATCTTTAACTGTGTTATCCACCCAATAAAGGTCAACCCCCCCTTTGTTTTTGTAGCAATCTGTGCATTTTCCTATCTGCCTGTGTTTTGCTTTTTACATATGTGTTTTTTATGTGTGTATGAAAGTCTATTGTATGTCTTATTCTAATGTGGGTTCTCCTAGAGTATGGTAAGTGAATGTCTGTTTGTGCTTTCGTTTTCTCAAAGGATATAATCTCTGTGGTAATGCAGGTTCTGGCCCCTGGATTCCACTTCCCTCTTGCTCAGAGGTGGCTCCGTCATCTGGCTCCGGACTCAACTCTACTGGTCCTTTATCAAGTGTCACCCATCCTTCTGCCTCTGAGGCCTCCTCTTCCCCATTTCTACACCTCATCATCACTTCCTCAACATGCTGTGGAACCATCTCTTCCATGTCGCACTCCGTCTCCTTGTATTGGCCGTCTTCTTTTACAGACTTCTGTGTCACTTGTGGATAGAATTCTTCAGCCTCCGACAGCAGCTGATCTTCCCGCTGGACCGGTTCGAAAGGTCTGCAAAATCCTGTCCATTCGCTCTCGTCTTCAGAGCTACTTTCCACGGCTTGCTGCTCGGACTTTGCTTTGCTGCGTTTTCCTTTCGCCATCTTTCTCAGAGTTGTTGTGGTTTTTTCTACGGGCAGTTACGATGAAGGACCCTGACTCGCCCATGCCCAGTTTCAGGCTGCACCTCATAGACTGGACACTCTGATCTTTTTTTCTGGACCACATAGACCTGCTCCTCCCAATATGATCGCAGTTTTCCTGGGCCCCCTCTTTCACTCATGTTCCTAATGAGAACTCTACAGCCTGGCTGTAACTCCACTCCATGTGTCTTACTGTCGTACCTGTCCTTGGCCTTCCCGCTTGCCATGCTCGCAGATTCTGAAGCCAGCTTGTATGCCTGATCCATTCGCTTTCTCCAACTTTTTGCATACTCTTGATGAGATGATGATTGATCTCTGGGGCTGAGGTTGAACATGATATCAATAGGGAGCCTCGGATGACGTCCAAACAGCAGAAAGTAAGGAGCAAATCCTGTTGCCTCATTGCGTGTGCAATTATATGCGTGCACTACTTGTGCCAGGGAGTTCTTCCAATCCATCTTTTCCCTGTCAGTCAGATTCCGCAACATGGACAAGAGTGTCCTATTAAATCGCTCCACCTGACCGTTCCCCTGTGGGTGGTAGGGGGTCGTTCTGGAGCCTTTAATACCGCTGTGCTGCTGGAGTTGTGCGAACAACTGGTTGTCAAACTCCTTCCCCTGGTCATGGTGCAATCTTGTGGGGAAACCAAATTTCAACACAAAATCCCCGAAAATCTTTTGAGCTGCTGTTTTAGCTGACTTATTGAGGCATGCATATGCTTGAGCATAGCGGGTAAAATGGTCCATAATGACTAAGATATATTCATACCCGCCTTTGCATTTCTCCAAATGAAGAAAGTCCACTGAAACTAACTCAAAGGGGTGTGTTGTGTCAATATTGGTAAGTGGTGCTCGGTTTGGCTTGTTGGGGCGTTTTGTCTTGAGACAGCGACATACTCTTAAGACCTGATGTTCAACGTCCCTCTGCATATGTGGCCAGTAGAATCTGTCTCTCATTAGGTGGAGCGTCCGCTCTACACCTAGATGACCCATGTTTTCGTGCAACTCTTTGAAGGCCAAACCATGGAACTTCTTGGGCAGCACCAGCTGTGATCGAGTTGCTGTTGTCCTGTACAGGACTCCATGCTCATCCAGGAACAATCTTTTCCTCTCCTGCATCAGTACAGCACGGCCATCATGACCACTCCAATCCCTGTCTCTAGGCCATCGATTTGTTCTTACGCAGTTCATCACCGTGCTGATCACTGGATCCTGTTCCTGAGCTTCCCTCAGCACTCTTTTGTCAAAGTTCAACACTGTATTCTCCTCTTCAGCCAGTGCGGTCTCGATGGTCACTGGACACATCCACGGAGTGTGTTCTTTTGACTGAATACTGAGAGCTTGGGTCACACAGCTGATGACATTTGGACTCACTTCTATCGAACACTTCTGCATATACTCCTCCATCTCTAATGGCATGCGCGACAAACCATCTGCATCAGCGTTGGTTTTTCCTGGACGATACTTAATGGTGAAATTAAAATCAGCCAGCTCTGCAACCCAGCGATGTGTAGTGGCATTTAGTTTGGCTGTCGTGAGCACATATGTTAATGGATTGTTGTCTGTGTAGACAACAAAAGAAGGAGTATAGTAGAGGTAATCTCTGAAGCGCTCACAGATAGCCCACTTCATAGCCAAGAACTCAAGTTTTCCTGAATGCAGATGATAGTTCTTTTCTGCAGCTGATAAAGTTCTGGATCCGTAAGCAATGACCCGGAGCTTGCCTTCCTGTCTTTGATATAGCACGGATCCCAGGCCTTCCTGGGATGCGTCGCAGTGGAGGATGAACGACTCTTCAAAATTTGGGTAACCTAAAACAGGGGGTTGTGACAGAAAATCAATCAACTGACAGAGCACCTCCTGGTGCTTCGGCATCCAGACGATGGGATGGTTGGAGGGGAGTTGTCCCTGGCTATTTCCTTTCTTAGCAGTTTTTTTCTCTCTTTTAGCAGCTGTCTGACATGCATTCTTTTCCTGGCTCAGAAGGTCATAGAGAGGTGTAGCTATCCTGGAGAAATTTGGTATGTGTGAGCGATAATATGATATAAATCCCAACAACTTCCGAAGGTCACCTACTGTTTCAAGTTTCCGCTCCTGCAAGGCCTGGACAGGTGCTAGGTCGGCAGGGTCCATCGTATGACCATCTTTGGACACAAGCTTTCCCAGAAACCTCACCTTATTCTTAAAAACTTCACATTTTCGGGCTGTCAGCTTAATCCCATGTTGTTGATAGCGCTGCAAGATTTTCCTCAGGTCTCTGAGGTGGTCTTCAAAGGTTTTGCTGTGAACTAGATTGTCATCCAAGTATGGCTGACATATCTCATCTCTCAGCCCTATCAGACACTCCTCCATGCAGCGTTGGAACTCTGCGGGTGCTGAAGACAGGCCGAATGGAATGCGGACCCACTCATAAAGCCCCCAAGGTGTAATAAAAGCTGTCAGTGGTCGGCTATTCTCCTCCAAAAACCCTTGGTGGTAAGCTTTTCCTTGGTCCAAGATGGAAAACCAAGCACTTCCACTGAGACTGTCCAGCATGTCTTGAATGCGGGGAATTGGATGACGGTCTGGGATAGATCTCTGGTTCAGTTCGCGATAGTCACAGCACAATCGCAGACTCCCATCTTTCTTCCGCACACATACAATGGGCGATGAATAAGCAGACCTGGATTTTGTGATCCAACCACGGTTCAAGAGGTCTTCTAGATACTCTTTGACTTCTTTATGAAGTGGTTTGGGTACCGACATGTATGTTCGCCTCACTGGTGTTGTGTCTTTCAGTCTGATTTTCAACTCTAGCGATGGGATACAACCAATGTCTTCATCATTTCTGGAGAAAGCAGCACATTCCTCCCTCAGCAACTTTCTTACCTCCTCCTGCTGTTGAGGTAGCAAATGACTCACAGGAACAGGTGGATCCCATCGGTTTCCATCAGGCTGCACCATGTACTCTGAATCCACTTCTATTGCCATTTCAGCTTTGTCTCCTCCTGGTGTTTCCCCTTTGTGACTCAATACCTCTTCGAAATCCACAGGTTTTGCAGCAGCAGGATAGACAGCTTTTACACTCTGTACCTGGCCTAACACGGTGCGTGGTTGAAGTGTAATATCATGGTAGGTGTCATTACTTACTGGAATGAAGACTTTTGATCGAGTACCCTTCTGGAGTTTGACCACATTCTCAGTGACTGTCAGTCCCTCAGGCCAGTCAGGAGTCTCACTTGGAACAAACAGCATTTTCTGGTTACATGTCAGAGGAATGGTACGCACTGAACACTTAACTACTTTTGTCTCACCAGGTAATATTTTTGTTCGTTGCCTGCTCCCTTTCACGGTTCCCTCACTAGAGTTTGAATCTCCCTGTTGGACCAATCTCATGAGTCCCTCTGCTCTCTTACAATCTACGGAGAAGGCTGCAGTCAGCGTTTTAACCATAGCTTGAGATGGTTGTTCTTTCTCCTGGTGTATCAGATATTCGATCACATTATATCCAATAATTGGCTCTTCTGCCACACCAGATGTTTCCGCTACCAGCAATGGCACAATAAGCTCTGTGCTGGATATGCCAGAGGGCTCAAGCTGGAACTTTACTTCGATCCATCCTCTGAAAGGGATGTCCGTCTGATTTACAGCCTTTCCAGTCAATGTCCCTGGTCCCAGTATCTCCTCTGTGTCCCTTACTTTTGTGTGAGGCAGATGTTCTTTGCGCCACTTGTCATTGATCAGGCAGACCTGTGAGCCCGTATCCCATAACGCTTGCGTAGGGACACCATCCAGGAAGCAATTGACAGTGCATTTTTTTCCTATCAAGCTCAGCAGTTGAGCTTTACGCTTAGGGGAAAGGTGGGCAGCATAGATGGACCCCTCCAGCCTGTCTGAATTTGCAGAGTGCTGTTGTACATTTTCTTGCTGTACCATGTGATTTATAGTTCGGCAGAGCAGCTCACTCGTGTTGTCGTCACATGGTCCACCTTGTCTCTGACTCTGGGTGTGAAGTGCTGTTGGATCCATTGTCATCACTTGATCCACATTCACTGTATGCCGTGGTGCCCTACAGCCCTTAGAAAAGTGTCCCGGCTGACCACATTTAAAATAGTGATTACATTGCTCACTGTTACCACTGTCTTGACACGATTTACATATCTTCTTGAAAGATGGGCGGCTCTGACGGAGAGATGGTTGTGATTCCCGGATGCTGTTTTTGATTTCCGTTATCTCCTCTTTCAACTGTTTGACCATTTCAAACAACTCAGCCTCACGTTTGGATGTGTAGCTCTGGGCCCTCGGTTCTTTCCCTCTGGCTGTTGCACCCTCCGTGAGTTTTTGTCCATCTGCTGCTTCTCCCAGTCTTTGAAGTACCTGGACATCGGCATGGAGCTCATTTACTTTAGTCACTTTTGTATATGTATTTTTCTTTTGTTTCTGTTGTCTTTCATTTTCAATACCTAAAGCCTCATTCAATTTCTCAATGAGCTCTTCATCGGTGATGAACTGATTTTCCAGATCAGCTTTTAACTGGAATTTTATGTGATCACTTGTAAGTCCGGTACCGACAGATCTCAAGAATTTCTTTTGGATGAGCTCAGCACTGTATTGTTCCTCAGCCTCTCCATCTCTGGAAGCGATTAGTAGCCTCTCTTTTAGTACTATGGCTCTGAACAAGAAGTTTTGGGGTGATTCACGACTGTCTTGTGTGATGTTCACCAGCTTGTGATACAAATCTGTGGGGCTGTCCTCTTTAAAATGGCCCTTGAGTATGGTTTTTAATTGGAGAAGGGTCAGATGACTTTTAATTTCTAACATATCCCGGAGACTAAGACCTGGACTGATGGCCCTCACCACTGCATCCACAATTTCTGTCTCTGTATGGCCTTTCTGCACTCCACTTTCAATCTGATGCATCAAATTTGTGTAAGAAAGACGATCTTTCTGACCTCTCTCACCAATTTGTCCCCAAATTTTGAAATCACGCCTGATCGTCACCTCTGGCACTCGTGATGGCTGTGGTGGAGCATCCATTAATATAGCTGGAGCTGCTCTGTTCTCTTTGATCCGTACTTGATCACTTAACCTCATAATTTCACTCTCTAACGCTTTTGTAGAGTCCTGGAAACTCAGTCGGAGGTCTGCATATTGTTTTTTTAACTTTTCCAGCTCATCTTCATTCTCCCTTACGCTCATCGCGGCCAAACAAGCACCCTGGCCTTTCATTTCTTTAATCAATTCCAACACACTGACAACAAACTGACGTGCTACATCCTCATCCTCTTTTTCAATTACTCCATCAATCTCTTCATTAATTCGATGTATCAAAACATGTTTTTTTGTTACCTCATCGTCGGGAACTTTTGCAAACGCTGCCAATTCCCTCAGTTGATCGAACGTCAGATGAGGTAGTTCCGCGCCGAGTTTATCTTGCAACTCCCGAAGATCCATTTTAGCTTTCGCGCGTTGCCCTCTCACTCACGCGCTCACTGCTGCAGCCGCTCCGTGTATGTCTCTCTGTTGCTCGCGCTGCTGTTCGCATTCCTTGAAATCCCCGTACGGGCCACCAATTTTGTTACACACGAGGTCCACACGTGCGTTTTTGAAGATTTAAGGTCGGGTTTTATTTCAGGAACACTTGCAACACCCCAAAACAATCTCGGTAACAATAGCAACAACAATGCTCTTCATCAATCGTCTCGCGCTATACTCTTTCTTTCCAATCTCGCGACCTTTTCAGATCTGCCTTCTCCAAATCTCGTCTGCCAAGCTTTTAGCTTAAAAGTCACAGACAGAAAATATACATACATCATACTGTGCAGATAGAGCATGAAAAGAACAGAAATATTAAATATAAATAACTATAAATAACAAGACATCAACAAAAATACAGAAAAATTTAACAACTGTGGAATAAAGATGACTTGTTTAAATACACTGATATTAAATAAAATAGTATTTAAGATGAATAATGGGGGGGGGGGTACATTACACCATAACACAAATAATACATTTTTATTAACTACAGTGTCCCGTTCCTCTGCATTTCATGTGAATATACGTCGCGCTATACAGTATGTTGAGAAGTTAAACTTTCTGTAGGGTGGTCAGTGATTCTTTGATTTCAGAAAAAAACGGATGTCTTCTGCACATTAGTCACATAAACGATATAAGTTAATCATAATCAAGACATAATCGTCTTGTGAACTCGGATCACATTTGAATGCCCAATAACATACGTACAAACATCTCCGGTCTGCAAATTATCCATAATATCGTTAACAAGTTACTGCAATGAATTTAGGCTATAATTTTCCCAAATTAAAACTTAACATATAGGCTACAGGACGTCCGGGATAGAGCTCGAATATGGGGAATGGGAATTAAAAGCAGGCACTGGTCTAACGTTACTTATGCTACACATAGCTGCTATTCTGATACTGCAACGCCTTATACAATGGCAACCAAAATCATTTTACCAAAACCTTCGACAAAGCAGGTTACACGGATAGATTATATTTCAATGACAGATATAACATTAATAAAATATATCTTAACGTTACTTACTTGGCAGCCGAACTTCACGCGAAAGAGATCGACTAATTCCCACGGCGGCATATTATCTAGGCGCGTCCGAAGTGCGGATCCGTATGTGACCCGTTCTGGGTCCGCCGATTAAAAGCGGAGGCGGGGCCGATCCGGGAGGCGGGGCTGATCCTGTTAGCGCAGCGAATACGAATCTGACAGTCAGGCGGATCTGGCGGCTTGAGGGCGGGTCCGCCACGGACTCCTTTGCTGTGTGGGATGCTGCTCCACATTTACTTTTTCTGGTATTATCTTTTAAAAAACGTGTTACTCTGAAATTAAACTATTCTTAAATATCTTCTCAAATTTAATTTCTTCTCAATTCTGATACGCTCCTCAAATCAATAAAAGCAGGAGTTAAATCAAAATCATATATAACATTGTGTAGCAAGGATTGAGAATTTGGTTATTAGAATGGCATAGGTGTTAAGTGATGTCATCACCAGAGGAGGGGCTTACAAAGATGCTGCACCCCAGTGACTTGAAGACAAAACTCTGTCCTAAGCAGATGGTGTCTTTTATGCAGTATACTATTAGAAAGTATGTTTAATAAAGGTATAAATATGATAATGTATGGCTGTTACATTTATTTAAACAAAATAAAAAATAAAAAGCAATTTAAAAAAAGTAAAATAAATATATAAAATAATCTCATGAGATCTCATGATCTCATATCCCCTAAAACGTTCAATATATGAAGCGCCTGACAGAACACTTTAACGGGTTAGTTCACCCAAAAATGAAAATTCTGTACTCACCCCCTTGTTGTTCCAACCCCGTTCATCTTCCGAACACAAATTAAGATCTTTTTGATGAAATCTGAGAGCTGGCTCACTCCTTCAGGCTGCAAGGTAAATTCTTACTTGATGTCTTTAAGACGTTTTATCTCCCGAAGGGGAAAGCCTGCCGAATTGTTCTCTGATCAAGGAACAAATTTTAAAGGGGGAGAACAAGAACTTACAGAGGCATTCAATGCTCTGCACCCAGAATTGAAAGCCAAATTAGCTGAGTATCAGAACAAATTTTTCTTTAATTTGCCTAGAGCACTTTGGCCTGTAGGTCATTTCAATAAGTTGATTCATGGTAAAGATGGAAGAATACGCACGGCAGAAGTAAGAGTGAAAGACAGACCATATCTTCGACCAGTAAGTCGGCTGAAACGCCTCCCTGCTGTCCCTAACAGTAATGCCTAGTTTAATGTTATTGCAAATTGTGGGACAAATTTGTAGGCGGCTGATCTGAAGGAAATGAGCCAGTAGAGGGTGATACTGACTGTTCCTTTAAATATCTGCCACCCCACTTCCTCTTTGAGCACATGGACATGGTGTAAGCCATTTGAGTGGTAGTTGAGGCCTAAGGGCAGTGATGGCCTTTGATACGTGGACTGTGTGCGTGCATCAAGTGTAAGTTGATAGTTTGTATTTTCATATATATATTTTGTTGTTTGCAGTGGCGGGCCGTGCATTTCACACCTAGGCCTTCAGTGATGTCCACCCTGAATTAATAACTTTTAATAGTGTAGCAGCGCACGCACATGAAATTCCTGTTTTTATTTTGCACCGGCAGTTATAGGGTTAATGCGGTGAGTTCGCGAAAGGCGAGTTCGGCTTTTGTGTGCAGTGGTTCTTGCGTTCCGATTATAAATTCAGAAACGGATCCTCATCCCTGTCTTATCCTTCAATGGCTATAGTATTAATGTTTGAAAAAAATAAATTGTTTCGATCTTAAATTTACAAGAAAAATTAGGAAGAAAATCATATTCAGCACGGACAAAAACAGGGGCAAAAAATGCATTATAATTATTTTTTGGACATACTCTCCAAAACTGATTTTTTTACACAAAATCCATCCTAATTTATTTCCTCAAAAAGACTTGAATTACTTGGTTGTACAGGTTGTCTGTGCTTTTCAGTCCCAACATCCTTTTCTATCGCCATCAAGGTTAATGCGCTGAAAGTCGAGTCTGTCCCGTCGTATTTATGTCATAAGTTTTAATTCGCTTCAGTGCTGCGAGTGTCTGCTCTACAGAAGCAGTAACGTTAAAACCGGGAAAACACCGCAAAACATGACGATGTGTAACGTTACAGCTGACACAAGCTCTCACACAGATTTTTGAACGATATCATTGAGATCAGCGGGACTTTTGCCTTCAAAATCAGTCCTGGCATAACTTTACATTGCAGTCTGTTCTGTTTTTACCCGGACAGATCGATAGAGTTCCGTGACTCTGCGTAAGCTGGATAAGGGATTTTTTCCGGTAGGTTTGAACCTGCTGGTGGTCGAGGAAGGAAATAAACATTATATTGTGGGTTGAAAAACTATTAAATCTACAGGTATTTTAGTTTACACTTTACACAGTTCGCTACAGATGCGGTTAGCTAGCTCTGACCATGGCTCTGACTACCAGTAATAATAGTACACGCTCTGACCATCCAATCAAAGGGCGTGAAAATGCTTACCTTATTGTGTGCCTGCTAGTTCGGCCCCGGTGCAATCAACTCGATATCTGATTGGCTGATTAAATCTGACCGATTATCTGATTGGTTAAAGCAACAGTTTCATTGCCATTCATTTAAGCTACGGCCCGCACTATCGATTCTGAAGGCCTTGAGGCAGATATATTTGACCCTGGCAACACATGATGACTGAAATATGATTGGATAAAAGCACTAAAATAAATATACACTACTGGAAGCAGCGCAACCAAGAGAAAAGCTATGAAATTATGAGAACGGACTATTGGGAATAATTTAATACTCATTCATAAAAAAAATATATTAAAGTGCAAGTTAGTGATTCTCATAGTGTTTAGGCCAGCAGAGAAGGCCTTGCTGGCCCTGACGGCCCACCACTGGTTGTTTGTGTATGATGATTAAGTGTACAGATTGTTTGGTGGGTACCTTTATCTTTATCCATGGATAAAGATAAAAGCTATTATATTACAATATAGCTGCAAGCAGCAATCACCGGGGCCAAGCGCAAGCAAGACGACAAGACATGCCAAAGTGGCTGGGAGTGTGAGACCAACCTGCAGCAAGGAGCAATTGAAGACATTTAAAGATGAATTTTGGCAAAATAGTTGAAAAATCACATACATTTAATAAAAATATGATTATCACTTTCGACCAATAGGTGGCGCAGTTACGAAACTGATGTGATGTGATCAGAGTGAAGTGACAATGACACATACAAAGTTTGGTGTCAATATGTCAAGGCATTGCAGATATAAAGCCTGAATAGTCATTTTGGCATCATGCCTCAACTTTGCCGCTGCGGTATACGAAAACGCTTTCGTCTATCGACACGAAATCCATAACTTTTACTCGGCACGGTCTGGAGATGACACGATCCGATTTTGGTGAAAATCGGACCTTCGGTCTAGGAGGAGTTCGAAAAAGTAGGTTTTAAAGTAAATAAAGATGGCGGACAGGAAGTTTGACTGACTATGACAAAATTGGTATCTATGTTTTCAGCATAACCCAAGGAATCTATTGAGATCAGTGTCATTACTATAGGCAAATTTATTCAAAAGTTATTAGCATTTTTGGAAATTTCATTATAACTTTTGACCAAAAGGTGGCGCTGTCTCATAATCTTTTGAACTACCTTTAGGGCCTTGTACTGATGACCCATACTGAGTTTCGTAACGATACGTTCATGCGTTCATAAAATACAGCATTTTAGCACATAATTCAAAATGGCCGACAGCCAAAATGGCCGATATGGGAAAATTGTATATCAGTCAACTCAGTATGACGCCCTGAATCTATCGAGACCACTTTTATGATTTTGGACAAACCGTTCAGAAGTTATAAGTAAAATAAGCAAATTTTCATATCTCCGGACCAGTAGGTGGCGCTGTGCCGAAACGCAGCATGTAGCCTCAAGTCATGCTTGTGACGACATGTACCCAAGGGGGTAATCCATCCGCCGGAAACTGAAGCCTCCGCGGGCGCCGCCATTGTAGCAGAACTTCACCTGCTGTTAGCATTCCATTGACTCCCATTCATTTTGCGTCACTTTGACAGCGAATAACTTTACATCTGAGACGTCCAAAGACTCCATTTGTCCATTATTTATTTCTAAAGAAACTCGACAATGTATAAAAGGCTCCCATTACCTTGTACCTTACGTTATGGCCCCGTAGAAGCCGTTTTTTTGTAAAAATAGGCTAACGATTGCGTCATAACTCACGCGACTCTCTGTCGCACCGTAGAGAAATTACCGTATAGACCGGCGGAGAAGCTCGCAGGCAATCGGGGGGACGTGGAGGCATTAAGTCCGATAAAGTGAAGGGAGTAGCCCACAGAGAGAGATAAAGTTGATCCTACTGCTAGCTCATGGGACAGCTAATGCTCACGCTCTCCCGTGTCTGCGAGATTCGGAAGGGAATGATTCAGATTTCTCTCCGCACAGCTACTAGAAGACTGACAGCTGTCAGACACGTTGCTCACGTGTTCAAGCTCAGTTTGAGCCTGCGCAGTTCGCCTGGCGATCAGGAAGTGAGTGCTTCAAATGGGCTTCACTTTTCTCCGTTGAAGTCTATGGGGTCGCTGTGTCCATCTTATATACTGTCTATGCATGTACCAAATTTGGTCTGAATCCGACAAAGCGTTGTGGAGATACAGCCTTGAATCTGTTTTCGCAAGCTCTACGTAAAATTTTATTTTCGCGGTATTCGAGAACGGTTATTCGATTCAACTTGATTTCCATAACTTTTTGTCAACACGGTCTGGAGATGATCTGGTTAAATTTTTGTGAAATTCGGAGCAACGGCCTAGGAGGAGTTCGAAAAAGTAGGTTTTTCGGAAAATTCAAAATGGCGGGAAAACTATTATGACGGAAAATGACGTCATAAGGTGCAGTCGAATCGTCATGAGCTCAGGAATCAGAGGAAAAAAGATTTTGTTTCTAGCCCTTATGGTTCAAAAGTTATTAGCATAAACATGAGTGCAACTTTGGACAGTTGGTGGCGCTAGAGGGATTGATTTGGAGACTCCAAATTTGCTATGGTGATAGTTCAGACTGTCCTCTTATATGTGTGCCAAATTTCATAACTTTCCCGCAAGCGGTTTTATGGGCTGCCATAGACTCCCAGTCGGAACAATGAAGAATAATAATAAATATAGCTGCAAGCAGCAATCACCCGGGGCCAAGCGCAAGCAAGACGACAAGACATGCCAAAGTGGCTGGGAGTGTGAGACCCACTGCAGCAAGGAGCAATTGAAGACATTTAAAGATGAAGTTTGGCAAAATGGTTGATACATTAACTAAAAATATGATTATCACTTTCGACCAATAGGTGGCGCAATTACGAAACTGATGTGATGTGGTCAGAGTGAAGTGACAATGACACTTACAAAGTTTGGTGTCAATATGTCAAGGCATTGCAGATATAAAGCCTGAATAGTCATTTTGGCATCATGCCTCAACTTTGCCACTGCGGTATACAAAAACGGTTTCGTCTATCGACACGAAATCCATAACTTTTACTCGGCACGGTCTGGAGATGACACGATCCGATTTTGGTAAAAATCGGACGTTCGGTCTAGGAGGAGTTTGAAAAAGTAGGTTTTAAAAACAAAATAAAGATGGCGGACAGGAAGTTTGGCTGACTATGGCAAAATTGGTATCTATGTTTTCAGCATAACCCAAGGAATCTATTGAGATCAGTGTAATTACTATAGGCAAATTTATTCAAAGTTATTAGCATTTTTGGAAATTTCATTATAACTTTTGACCAAAAGGTGGCGCTGTCTTATACATTTTTGAGTACCTTTAGGGCCTTGTACTGATGACCCATACTGAGTTTCGTAACGATACGTTCATGCGTTCATAAAATACAGCATTTTAGCACATAATTCAAAATGGCCGACAGCCAAAATGGCCGATATGGGAAAATTGGATATCAGTCAACTCAACACGACGCCCTGAATCTAACGAGACCACTTTTGTGATTTTTGGACAAACCGTTCAGAAGTTATAAGCAAAAACATAAATTCTTCATATCTCCGGACCAGTAGGTGGCGCTGCGCCGAAACGCAGCATGTAGCCTCAAGTCATGCTTGTGATGACATGTACCAAATTTGGTCTGAATCCGATAAAGCGTTGTGGAGATACGGCCTTACGTCTGTTTTTGCAAGCGCTACGTAAAATTTATTTGCGCGGTATTCGAGAATGGTAATTCGAAATCAACTTGAATTCCATAACTTTTGGTCGTCAAGGTCTGGAGATGATCTGGTTCAATTTTCGTGAAATTCGGAGCAACGGCCTAGGAGGAGTTCGAAAAAGTAGGTTTTTCGGAAAATTCAAAATGGCGGGAAACTATTATGACGGAAAATGACGTCATAGGGTGCAGTCGAATCGTCATGAGCTCAGGAATCAGAGGAAAAAAGAATTTTGTTTCTAGCCCTTGTGGTTCAAAAGTTATTAGCATAAACATGAGTGAAACTTTGGACAGCTGGTGGCGCTAGAGGGAATGAGTTGGAGACTCCAAATTTGCTACGGTGATAGCTCAGACTGTCCTCTATATGTGTGCCAATTTGTATAAGTTTCCCGCAAACGGTTCTATAGGCTGCCATAGATGCCCAGTCGGAAGAAAAAAAAGAAAAAAAGAAAAAAAAGAAAAAGAAGAAGAAATATAGCTGCAAGCAGCAATCACCGGGGCCAAGCGCAAGCAAGACGACAAGACATGCCAAAGTGGCTGGAAGTGAGAGACCAACTGCAGCAAGGAGCAATTGAAGACATTTAAAGATGAATATTGGCAAAATGGTTGATAAAAAATCACATACCAATAACTAAAAATATGATTATCACTTTCGACCAATAGGTGGCGCAGTTACGAAACTGATGTGATGTGGTCAGAGTGAAGTGACAATGACACTTACAAAGTTTGGTGTCAATATGTCAAGGCATTGCAGATATAAAGCCTGAATAGTCATTTTGGCATCATGCCTCAACTTTGCCACTGCGGTATACGAAAACGGTTTCGTCCTATCGACACGAATCCATAACTTTTACTCGGCACGGTCTGGAGATGACACGATCCGATTTTGGTGAAAATCGGACCTTCGGTCTAGGAGGAGATCGAAAAAGTAGGTTTTAAAAGAAAATAAAGATGGCGGACAGGAAGTTTGGCTGACTATGGCAAAATTGGTATCTATGTTTTCAGCATAACCCAAGGAATCTATTGAGATCAGTGTCATTACTATAGGCAAATTTATTCAAAAGTTATTAGCATTTTTGGAAATTTCATTATAACTTTTGACCAAAAGGTGGCGCTGTCTCATAAATTTTTGAGTACCTTTAGGGCGTTGTACTGATGACCCATACTGAGTTTCGTAACGATACGTTCATGCGTTCATAAAATACAGCATTTTAGCACATAATTCAAAATGGCCGACAGCCAAAATGGCCGATATGGGAAAATTGGATATCAGTCGACTCAGTATGACGCCCTGAACCTAACGAGACCACTTTTGTGATTTTTGGACAAACCGTTCAGAAGTTATAAGCAAAAACATCAATTCTTCATATCTCCGGACCAGTAGGTAGCGCTGTGCCGAAACGCAGCATGTAGCCTCAAGTCATGCTTGTGATGACATGTACCAAATTTGGTCTGAATCCGATAAAGCGTTGTGGAGATACGGCCTTACGTCTGTTTTTGCAAGCGCTACGTAAAATTTATTTGCGCGGTATTCGAGAACGGTAATTCGAATCAACTTGAATTCCATAACTTTTGGTTGTCAAGGTCTGGAGATGATCTGGTTCATTTTTCGTGAAATTCGGAGCAACGGCCTAGGGAGGAGTTCGAAAAAGTAGGTTTTTTCGGAAAATTCAAAATGGCGGGAAAACTATTATGACGGAAAATGACGTCATATGGTACAGTCGAATCGTCATGAGCTCAGGAATCAGAGGAAAAAAGAATTTTATTTCTAGCCCTTGTGGTTCAAAAGTTATTAGCATAAACATGAGTGAAACTTTGGACAGCTGGTGGCGCTAGAGGGAATGAGTTGGAGACTCCAAATTTGCTATGGTGATAGTTCAGGCTGTCCTCTATCACTGTGCCAATTTTCATAAGTTTCCCGCAAACGGTTCTATAGGCTGCCATAGACGCCCAGTCGGAAGAAAAAGAAAAAAAAGAAAAAGAAAAAGAAAAAGAAGAATAAGAACGGGAACAGATACAATAGGTGCCCGCACCTTCAGTGCTTGGCCCCTAAATATAGCTGCAAGCAGCAATCACCGGGGCCAAGCGCAAGCAAGACGACAAGACATGCCAAAGTGGCTGGGAGTGTGAGACCCACTGCAGCAAGGAGCAATTAAAGACATTTGAAGATGAATTTTGGCAAATGGTTGAAAAATCACATACAATAACTAAAAATATGATTATCACTTTCGACCAATAGGTGGCGCAGTTACGAAACTGATGTGATGTGGTCAGAGTGAAGTGACAATGACACATACAAAGTTTGGTGTCAATATGTCAAGGCATTGCAGATATAAAGCCTGAATAGTCATTTTGGCATCATGCCTCAACTTTGCCACTGCGGTATACGAAAACGGTTTTGTCTATCGACACGAAATCCATAACTTTTACTCGGCACAGTCTGGAGATGACACGATCCGATTTTGGTGAAAATCGGACGTTCGGTCTAGGAGGAGTTCGAAAAAGTAGGTTTTAAAAGAAAATAAAGATGGCGGACAGGAACTTTGATTGACTATGGCAAAATTGGTATCTATGTTTTCAGCATAACCCAAGGAATCTATTGAGATCAGTGTCATTACTATAGGCTAATTTATTCAAAAGTTATTAGCATTTTTGGAAATTTCATTATAACTTTTGACCAAAAGGTGGCGCTGTCTCATAAATTTTTGAGTACTTTTAGGGCGTTGTACTGATGACCCTTACTGAGTTTCGTAACGATACGTTCATGCGTTCATAAAATACAGCATTTTAGCACATAATTCAAAATGGCCGACAGCCAAAATGGCCCGATATGGGAAAATTGGATATCAGTCGACTCAGCACGATGCCCTGAATCTAACGAGACCACTTTTGTGATTTTTGGACAAACCGTTCAGAAGTTATAAGCAAAAATATAAATTCTTCATATCTCCGGACCAGTAGGTGGCGCTGCGCCGAAACGCAGCATGTAGCCTCAGGTCATGCTTGTGATGACATGTACCAAATTTGGTCTGAATCCGATAAAGCGTTGTGGAGATACGGCCTTACGTCTGTTTTTGCAAGCGCTACGTAAAATTTATTTGCGTGGTATTCGAGAACGGTAATTCGAATCAACTTGAATTCCATAACTTTTTGTCGTCATGGTCTGGAGTTGATCTGGTTCAATTTTCGTGAAATTCGGAGCAACGGCCTAGGAGGAGTTCGAAAAAGTAGGTTTTTTGGAAAATTCAAAATGGCGGGAAAACTATTATGACGGAAAATGACGTCATAGGGTGCAGTCGAATCGTAATGAGCTCAGGAATCAGAGGAAAAAAAGAATTTTGTTTCTAGCCCTTGTGGTTCAAAAGTTATTAGCATAAACATGAGTGAAACTTTGGACAGCTGGTGGCGCTAGAGGGAATGAGTTGGAGACTCCAAATTTGCTATGGTGATAGTTCAGGCTGTCCTCTATCACTGTGCCAATTTGTATAAGTTTCCCGCAAACGGTTCTATAGGCTGCCATAGACGCCCAGTCGGAAGAAAAAAAAAAAGAAAAAGAAGAAGAAATATAGCTGCAAGCAGCAATCACCGGGGCCAAGCGCAAGCAAGACGACAAGACATGCCAAAGTGGCTGGGAGTGTGAGACCCACTGCAGCAAGGAGCAATTAAAGACATTTGAAGATGAATTTTGGCAAAATGGTTGAAAAAATCACATACAATAACTAAAAAATATGATTATCACTTTCGACCAATAGGTGGCGCAGTTACGAAACTGATGTGATGTGGTCAGAGTGAAGTGACAATGACACATACAAAGTTTGGTGTCAATATGTCAAGGCATTGCAGATATAAAGCCTGAATAGTCATTTTGGCATCATGCCTCAACTTTGCCACTGCGGTATACGAAAACGGTTTTGTCTATCGACACGAAATCCATAACTTTTACTCGGCACAGTCTGGAGATGACACGATCCGATTTTGGTGAAAATCGGACGTTCGGTCTAGGAGGAGTTCGAAAAAGTAGGTTTTAAAAGAAAATAAAGATGGCGGACAGGAACTTTGATTGACTATGGCAAAATTGGTATCTATGTTTTCAGCATAACCCAAGGAATCTATTGAGATCAGTGTCATTACTATAGGCAAATTTATTCAAAAGTTATTAGCATTTTTTGGAAATTTCATTATAACTTTTGACCAAAAGGTGGCGCTGTCTCATAAATTTTTTAAGTACTTTTAGGGCGTTGTACTGATGACCCATACTGAGTTTCGTAACGATACGTTCATGCGTTCATAAAATACAGCATTTTAGCACATAATTCAAAATGGCCGACAGCCAAAATGGCCGATATGGGAAAATTGAATATCAGTCAACTCAGCACGACGCCCCTGAATCTACGAGACCACTTTTGTGATTTTTGGACAAACCGTTCAGAAGTTATAAGCAAAAACATAAATTATTCATATCTCCGGACCAGTAGGTGGCGCTGCGCCGAAACGCAGCAAGTAACCTCAGGTCATGCTTGTGACGACATGTACCAAATTTGGTCTGAATCCGATTAAAGCGTTGTGGAGATACGGCCCTTACGTCTGTTTTTGCAAGCGCTACGTAAAATTTATTTGCGCGGTATTCGAGACCGGTAATTCGAATCAACTTGAATTCCATAACTTTTGGTCGTCATAGTCTGGAGATGATCTGGTTCATTTTTCGTGAAATTCGGAGCAACGGCCTAGGAGGAGTTCGAAAAAGTAGGTTTTTCGGAAAATTCAAAATGGCGGGGGGAAAACTATTATGACGGAAAATGACGTCATAGGGTGCAGTCGAATCGTCGTGAGCTCTGGAATCAGAGGAAAAAAGAATGTTGTTTCTAGCCCTTGTGGTTCAAAAGTTATTAGCATAAACATGAGTGAAACTTTGGACAGCTGGTGGCGCTAGAGGGAATGAGTTGGAGACTCCAAATTTGCTATGGTGATAGTTCAGGCTGTCCTCTATCACTGTGCCAATTTGTATAAGTTTCCCGCAAACGGTTCTATAGGCTGCCATAGACGCCCAGTCGGAAGAAAAAGAAAAAAAAGAGAAAAGAAAAAGAAAAAGAAGAAATATAGCTGCAAGCAGCCATTACGGGGGCCAAGCGCAAAAGCAGACGACGAGATATGCCTACATGGCTGAAAGTGTGAGACAAACTGCAGCAAGGAGTAATTAAAGACATTTGAAGATGAATTTTGGCAAAATGGTTGAAAAATCACATACAATAACTAAAAATATGATTATCACTTTCGACCAATAGGTGGCGCAGTTACGAAACTGATGTGATGTGGTCAGAGTGAAGTGACAATGACACATACAAAGTTTGGTGTCAATATGTCAAGGCAATTGCAGATATAAAGCCTGAATAGTCATTTTGGCATCATGCCTCAACTTTGACACTGCGGTATACGAAAACGGTTTCGTCTATCGACACGAAATCCATAACTTTTACTCGGCACGGTCTGGAGATGACACGATCCGATTTTGGTGAAAATCGGACGTTCGGTCTAGGAGGAGTTCGAAAAAAGTAGGTTTTAAAAGAAAATAAAGATGGCGGACAGGAAGTTTGGCTGACTATGGCAAAATTGGTATCTATGTTTTCAGCATAACCCAAGGAATCTATTGAGATCAGTGTCATTACTATAGGCTAATTTATTCAAAAGTTATTAGCATTTTTGGAAATTTCATTATAACTTTTGACCAAAAGGTGGCGCTGTCTCATAATTTTTTGAGTACCTTTAGGGCGTTGTACTGATGACCCATACTGAGTTTCGTAACGATACGTTCATGCGTTCATAAAATACAGCAATTTTAGCACATAATTCAAAATGGCCGACAGCCAAAATGGCCGATATGGGAAAATTGAATATCAGTCAACTCAGCACGACGCCCTGAATCTAACGAGACCACTTTTGTGATTTTGGACAAACCGTTCAGAAGTTATAAGCAAAAACATAAATTCTTCATATCTCCGGACCAGTAGGTGGCGCTGCGCCGAAACGCAGCATGTAGCCTCAGGTCATGCTTGTGACGACATGTACCAAATTTGGTCTGAATCAGATAAAGCGTTGTGGAGATACGGCCTTACGTCTGTTTTTGAAAGCCCTACGTAAAATTTATTTGCGCGGTATTCAAGAACGGTAATTCGAATCAACTTGAATTCCATAACTTTTTGTCGTCAAGGTCTGGAGATGATGTGGTTCATTTTTCGTGAAATTCGGAGCAACGGCCTAGGAGGAGTTCGAAAAAGTAGGTTTTTCGGAAAATTCAAAATGGCGGGGGAAAACTATTATGACGGAAAATGACGTCATAGGGTGCAATCGAATCGCCATGAGCTCAGGAATCAGAGGAAAAAAGAATTTTGTTTCTAGCCCTTATGGTTCAAAAGTTATTAGCATACAATTTCTGAAACTTTGGACAGGTGGTGGCGCTAGAGGGAATGAGTTAGAACACCAAAATTGGTGTATTTGATGTTGGGACTGTCCTCTATCAGAATGTCAAACCAAAACAACTTTCCCGCATACGCTTCTATGGGCTGCCATAGACGCCCAGTCGGAAGAAAAAGAAGAAAAAGAAGAATAAGAACCGGAACAGATACAATAGGTGCCCGCACCTTCAGTGCTTGGCCCCTAAATATAGCTGCAAGCAGCAATCACCGGGGCCAAGCGCAAGCAAGACGACAAGACATGCCAAAGTGGCTGGAAGTGAGAGACCAACTGCAGCTAGGAGCAATTGAAGACATTTAAAGATGAATTTTGGCAAAATGTTTGAAAAATCACATACAATAACTAAAAATATGATTATCACTTTCAACCAATTACGAAACTGATGTGATGTGGTCAGAGTGAAGTGACAATGACACATACAAAGTTTGGTGTCAATATGTCAAGGCATTGCATATATAAAGCCTGAATAGTCATTTTGGCATCATGCCTCAACTTTGCCACTGCGGTATATGAAAACGGTTTCGTCTATCGACACGAAATCCATAACTTTTACTCGGCACGGTCTGAGATGACACGATCCGATTTTGGTGAAAATCGGACGTTTGGTCTAGGAGGAGTTCGAAAAAGTAGGTTTTAAAAGAAAATAAATATGGCGGACAGGAAGTTTGGCTGACTATGGCAAAATTGGTATCTATGTTTTCAGCATAACCCAAGGAATCTATTGAGATCAGTGTCATTACTATAGGCTAATTTATTCAAAAGTTATTAGCATTTCGTGAAAATTTGTTACAACTTTTGACCAAAAGGTGGCGCTGTCTTTAAATCTGTGAGTACTTTCAGGACATGGTGTTGATGGCACCATACTGAGTTTCATAATGTTACAGCAATGCATTCGTTAAGTATAGCATTTTACATCACTAAACTGCATTGAAGTCAATGGGAATTTCATGTTTTGTTTAGTTTTAGCGCCACCAAGAGGCTCAATCCCACAGTTTTTTTGTGTGTCCTCAGACTGAGCCCATGCATCTGTGTGTCAATTTTGGTGAAAATATTCTCAATTAGATTCAACGTTATAGACATTTATGTGAAAAAACACGTCAAAAACAACTGACACGTGACTTTGATTGAATTTTACTACCCCTTACGATCAATATTTTGAGATTTGGGTATTTGCATATAGTTATCGACCTATGTTTCCAAACTTCTGACGGTGGTTTCGTCTCGATCGGACTAGCGGTTTCGAAGATATCGCCAAATGTTTTTTAAGCGCTAATTACAACGCTGCACAAACCATATGCCGAAACCTGGCAAGTCTGGTATCGTTGGACTCGGCAACGATTCAGGAGTCTAAGGAGATGACTCCCGTGAGAATAAGTCGACCACACCCAAAGTTATAAGCATTTGAAAAAAAAAAATTATCCACTAGGTGGCGCTGTTTCCAAACTTCTCAGGCTCCTTCAGGCATTTTACTGATGACTCATACCGAGTTTCGTTAAAATTCGTTCATGCGTTCAAAAAATACAGCATTTTAGCACATAATTCAAAATGGCCGACAGACAAGATGGCCGATCTGGAAAAAATGGATATCAGTCGACTCGGCATGACGCCCTGAATCTAACGAGACCACGTTTAGGATTCTTGGACAAACCGTTCAGAAGTTATAAGCCAAAATAGCAATTTTTCATATTTCTGGACCAGTAGGTGGCGCTGCGCCGAAACGCTGCATGCAGCTTCAGGTCATGCTTGTGATGACATGTACCAAGTTTGGTCTGAATACGATAAAGCGTTGCGGAGATACAGCCTTACGTCTATTTTCGCAAGTGCTACGTAAAATTTTTTGTGCGTTTATCAAAAACGGTTAAGCGAATCAACTTGAATTCCATAACTTTTTGTCGGCACTGCCTGAAGATGATCTGGTGCAATTTTGGTGAGAATCGGACAAAACCGTCAAGGACGAGTTCGCAAAAGTAGTTTTTTTGGACATTTCAATATGGCGGACATATTTTTTTTGACGGAAAAATGACGTCATAGAGTGCAATCGAATCGGCATGAGCTCAGGAATCAGAGGAAAAAAGAATTTTGTTGATAGGCCTTACGGTTCAAAAGTTATTAGCATACAATTTCTGAAACTTTGGACAGGTGGTGGCGCTAGAGGGAATGAGTTAGAAACACCAAAATTGGTGTATTTGATGTTGGGAATGTCCTCTATCAGAATGTCAAACCAAAACAAACTTTCCCGCATACGCTTCTATGGGCTGCCATAGACGCCCAGTCGGAAGAAAAAGAAGAATAAGAACGGGAACAGATACAATAGGTGCCCGCACCTTCAGTGCTTGGCCCCTAACAAGCAGCCATTACGGGGCCAAGCGCAAAAGCAGACGACGAGATATGCCTACATGGCTGAAAGTGTGAGACAAACTGCAGCAAGGAGCAATTAAAGACATTTGAAGATGAATTTTGGCAAAATGGTTGAAAAATCACATACAATAACTAAAAATATGATTATCACTTTCGACCAATACGTGGCGCAGTTACGAAACTGATGTGATGTGGTCAGAGTGAAGTGACAATGACACATACAAAGTTTGGTGTCAATATGTCAAGGCATTGCAGATATAAAGCCTGAATAGTCATTTTGGCATCATGCCTCAACTTTGCCACTGCGGTATACGAAAACGGTTTCGTCTATCGACACGAAATCCATAACTTTTACTCGGCACGGTCTGGAGATGACACGATCCGATTTTGGTGAAAATCGGACGTTCGGTCTAGGAGGAGTTCGAAAAAGTAGGTTTTAAAAAAAAATAAAGATGGCGGACAGGAAGTTTGGCTGACTATGGCAAAATTGGTATCTATGTTTTCAGCATAACCCAAGGAATCTATTGAGACCAGTGTCATTACTATAGGCAAATTTATTCAAAAGTTATTAGAATTTTTGGAAATTTCATTATAACTTTTGACCAAAAGGTGGCGCTGTCTCATAATCTTTTGAGTACCTTTAGGGCATTGTACTGATGACCCATACTGAGTTTCGTAACGATACGTTCATGCCGTTCATAAAATACAGCATTTTAGCACATAATTCAAAATGGCCGACAGCCAAAATGGCCGATATGGGAAAATTGGATATCAGTCAACTCAGTATGACGCCCTGAATCTAACGAGACCACTTTTGTGATTTTTGGACAAACCGTTCAGAAGTTATAAGCAAAAAATAAATTATTCATATCTCCGGACCAGTAGGTGGCGCTGCGCCGAAACGCAGCATGTAGCCTCAGGTCATGCTTGTGATGACATGTACCAAATTTGGTCTGAATCCGATAAAACGTTGTGGAGATACAGCCTTACGTCTGTTTTTGCAAGCGCAACGTAAAATTAAATTGCGTGGTATTCGTGAACGGTTTGACAAATCAACTTGAATTCCATAACTTTTTGTCGTCATGGTCTGGAGATGATCTGGTTCAATTTCGTGAAATTCGGAGCAACGGCCTAGGAGGAGTTCGAAAAAAGTAGGTTTTTCGGAAAATTCAAAAATGGCGGGAAAACTATTATGACGGAAAATGACGTCATAGGGTGCAATCGAATCGCCATGAGCTCAGGAATCAGAGGAAAAAATAATTTTGTTGATAGGCCTTACGGTTCAAAAGTTATTAGCATACAATTTCTGAAACTTTGGACAGGTGGTGGCGCTAGAGGGAATGAGTTAGAAACACCAAAATGGGTGTATTTGATGTTGGGACTGTCCTCTATCAGAATGTCAAACCAAAACAACTTTCCCGCATACGCTTCTATGGGCTGCCATAGACGCCCAGTCGGAAGAAAAAGAAGGAAAAAGAAGAATAAGAACCGGAACAGATACAATAGGTGCCCGCACCTTCAGTGCTTGGCCCCTAATAAGAACGGAACAGATACAATAGGTGCCCGCACCTTCAGTGCTTGGCCCCTAATAAATGCATATTATACGACAACAAAAAGTGTTTTGTCATTGCATGCATGTAAAACTGTTGTTGGGGGACTCCCACAACAACATTAGGAACATTTTAAATGTCATAATAGGTGCCATTTAAAACAGAAACCCTTGTGTGACATTATAGTTGTCTTTAATGTCAGTTTTGATCAATTTAATCTCTTTTCTGAAAAAGCATTAATTTCTTTCAAAAAACGCCCTGACCCCAAACTTCTGAAAGGTATCGTATACTTAGTATATTTTGCAGCCTATTACATTTATTGCCAATTAGAAAATGTATCAAATGGAAACAAGCTACATTTTTACTTTTAGGCATATTACAATAACAGTTTGGAGCTTTTTACAGTTTAGCCTGAATGTCTAACTGATTAGAGCCAGTCATATGAATCTCTATAAAACTTACAGAGGTCGCACATCAATGGATCTTATTGAAGCTGGAAGTAAGTAAAGTATTACTACAATTTGGAAAAGAGCAACACAAACTAACCTTGACTGTGAGGAAAGTGATGTTGCCAAATTGCTGGTAGAATCCTGCAATCTGGTTATCATAAATCCAGTGCTGGTACCGTGTGCTTGCCTTGAAGAAAACCAAACATTAAACCTAGAAGGTGCTATCAATTCTGCTGAACATCTCAAAGATCTCAAAGAACTTACCTTCTGTCCAAGCTGCTCAACAAACCACTGGTCTCCAAGGAAGTTACAAGCCATATCGGTGTCTCCATTATAGACCAAAGCTCTCAGACCCAAAGCCAGCAGCTTCACATAGACGTCCTTCACAGTTTCGTAAATGGTGTGATACTGGTTTCCCACATCATCACTGCATAAAAAGGGAAAAAACACTATGCACACATGATCTTATGCACACACATAAACAGTCAGGACAGGCGTCAGTTTACCTGCAGATGTCCCATGGTGGCAGGACATCAGGAATGTGCAGCGCCTTTCTCACATCTCCTCGGTTAAGCCAGTTTATCTGAGCGGTACTATTGATGCATGGAGGAACTCCCTGAACACTCGGAGTATTTCCTACTAACTAAGCACACAAACGAGAGCACAATTCACCTTTTTGTTCGGTCTAGTTTATTAAAGTAGATGTTGGAAGGCTGCATGAGTAGAGCAAACAGGCCTCACCTGATTAGCTTCCCAATGTTTCCTGAAGTTTATAAAAAGGTGCTTCATGGCTCTCTGAGATGTGACACCACCAGCACAATCAAGATACAGCGCATATGTATTCAACCCAGAGCTATAGACTATATTAAATGCATGCGATACCTGCAAAACACAGAAGACTAGTCAGAAAGTCAGCATGAAACAGATGTTGCGATAGTCTTTTCTTCCCTAATGTGATGTATATCCAGCTTCTCGAACAATTGAACATTGTGGTTTGCTATTCCTGTGATCTCTCTCATGTGAGTGACGGGTTGTCCCGTCCTCACGCCGAAAAAACAACATCAGAGAAGTCGCTGCAAGTGGTAGTTATTTTGATTAAGATTATGAGGATTAATATCTATATTAATCCTCATAAATTAATGTATTAAAATATTCATATTTTATTAATAATAATAATAATAATAAGTATTTATTTATTATTGTGCACAAATAAATAATTTATAATAAAAACATAAATATTCCATTTTAAACAAGAATAGTACATTTTGATTTCAGGGTTGTACAACAAGCAGTGAGCATGTGGATGTATTTACGTTACCATGTCAGAGCAGGACTCTTTAGAATTATTGTAGAAGTTACAGACTCCATTTTGACAGCAGTTGTCATTCAGACCCTTCCACAACCTACAAGCAAAATAGCATCGAAAAATCCACTTTAATTAAAATATTCATTGTCATTACTGTAATATATACACATGAGTGGCTACAAATACTGTAGGAATAATAGATTTGACTTACTGTTCTCCAAACAGGCCGTGATAGTTACCAAAGTAGATTAGTGATTGATCATTTAGTGCAAAACTACTGATGCCATTTCCAACAGCAAAGCCCTGCAAAAGACACCAAACGAAGAATTAAAAAAATAAGTACATAAGAAAATAAAAATATAAACCTTTCAACAGACATTAGTCTTCCAAGTATAAGCGCATAAATAAATTACACTTTTAAAATGAATCAAGCTTATTTTAATTTACCTTAAAGTTCACTTTAAGCTGGCCTCCAGTGGCAACTCTCAGACTGAGTGTGGGTGCATAGATGCCTCCATAACTCTCCCCAAAAATGAAAAACTCATTCTGGGTGAAATTTGGGAACTTGGTGAAAAAGCTTTGCAAAGCCAGGTAGTTGTTATCTGCCACCTAAAGAAAAAGTACATTTTCAGGCTTTCAGAAGTTTTTAAAGGCTATTAATGTCTATGAATGTTTGCTTACTTCATTTTGCTTACCTCATCATCATCGGTTTTATATTTTTGGTCATCTGAGTAGGAGTAACCCACTCCAGCAGGAGACTCAAGATACAGAACATTGGCGATTTTATTCCAGCTGAATTCGTTCTCGTAAAGAGTGGCTCCATTATCATTGACCTAAGGACCAGAGATACACACACACACAAAGGTTATGGTTTTGTGTTGACTGAAAAGCAATTTAGAACAATTCAGAACTCGACATTACGTTTTTCCCTCTCTAAACTTTACAGCTCTGTAGTTCTTAGTCCTTTGAAATTAAATCTGCTCTTGAGTAACTGTCATTTTTAAAATGAACGGAAGTAGTTATCAGTATCAACCTACATGAAAGGGTCCATTCTCTGATAGAAACCCATCCAAAGAGCTGCAGCCCGGACCTCCATTCAGCCACAGCAAGACTGGGTCCTTGAGCGGGTCCCTCTGAGAAGTCACAAACCTGTAACATACACACTCTCATCAATGCCATTATTAATATGTACAAAACATTATCTTTATGCCCTGACTGAGGAGACTCAAACCTTGCTTGCACAGCTACTACTCGTACTTAAAACTAAGAGTTAAAAAAACAAAACTTATAGTATTATCCCAGATAGCTAACTGGCATAGCCTGGGAAAACCCAGACCACTTCCGGCAAATTTAGATTTACTCAGTTACAACTGAGAGTGGTCTGGGTATTCCCAGGCTATAACTGGCATCGAATCAATGTGGAAACGACGTTTCTCGTGACATTGAAACAACATCGTTTTGCTAATCGAATTAACGTTGAATCAACGTCAGACACACCATTCAACCGCATTTCAATGTTGAATCGATGTTTTATTTTCGGTGTAATAACGTTCTTAGTTTATTCAACGTTGAAATTTGATTGATGATTGATACTAACCTTTACAACTAAAAATCAACGTTGAATCGACATCGGTCTGCTATCTGGGATACAATTATGTACAAAATGTAATACTATGCTTTTGTAGACAGGCACATGATATGGCATGAATATGGTCACAGCCCATTCAATGGACCAAATCGCCAAAATATTTTGTTTTGTTTTTTGCATTTGCATTCATTCGGTGTGAAGGCGGAAACGCCGTTCGCCTAAACATCATCCTCATCACAAACAAAACACGCTGCATATTCACGCTCAGACAACAACAAAAAAGAAAAAAGAAAAGACTAATTCAACTCACCAATAGTGCAAAAACTTGCCCGAACTAGCCTTCAGATAGCCTGACCACTGACGGTAATTGGGTTTAAAAGACATGCCCGGCAGATCCAGCACCTCGTCTGGATCATACATGCCGCTCACGACATGCACAGACACGGACAGAAGACAGAGGAGGACATGGAGAGAAAACATTTTACACAGTCTGATGGACATGGACCTCGAAGACTCCCGCGAACTGCGACTCTGCTGCCTGACCGTGGGCTTTGAGTTTCCCTTCCTCTCACACACGGTCATATGACTTGCAGTCGTCAGGTGATTCAGACAAACATCAACTAGACTCAGTACTTCCGCTTATAAACCAACCAAACTCAGTTTCACTGTCTACATGTGTGTAAACAATCACCTTCTATTTTCCCAAACTTTTTTTTCTCAGTTTATCGATTATTATTATTATCAGATTATATTAAGTATCCTCATAACAAATTAATTAATTAAATGACATCTTTGCTTGATCAGTTGGCAGCTAGGTAGAAAAAAATATATTAGAGCAATTGTATGCAATGTATAAAATACAAGTAGAAAGATCAGACGGTATTTTATGTGAATAATTATCAAATAAATTAAGGTCAGATCTGAATAAAACAAAGCATAAAATGTATTGTTTATATAATTATACAAGTATGTGAGATGTTTTACTTAACATATTTTAGAATTTCACATAATGCATTTTTTTAAAGAATTGATTAGAGAGTAAATAGAATTAAATAAAAGAGCTTAGCTCTCACAGTTTAAAATGACTTTTATTTCCAGATATCTTGCGGTTCGCCAAAACAACAAAATATGCAAGGGGGAAATGGACATCAGCAGGCTATGTATGATGCATTCTCCACATGCAGCACATTTTTTTCAGTGTCATGATCTATGTGGCAGTATGGATTTTGCCAGTAGCAAAGTTTTATGTTTTACTTTTTTCAATGTAATGTTGTATAGTTTAACCATATTTATAATTTAGCAATTCAAACTGACATGCATGATCAGTGATTATGTATAGACACAAACAACATAATTTACAGCTATGTAGTTGGGTGAGTTCTTTTCACCACAAAGTGTATCAGTAAAACGCAATAAATCTAATTCATCCTGACGAAGCATTGCAGAAGAAACTTGGATTACAGTATTACATTTTATATTTTTTAGTTGAAGGCATGATAGTTTAACTGCATCTTGCATTTAAAGAAAAAAAGAGCAATATAATGTGGAACATTCCCTTTAGTGATTGCACTGAAACTGTAAACATTCAATAATAAATGATTGAGGAAAAGGCAAACATGCATGCTAGTGTTACTGATTAATCCATGAGATATGATATAAGAATTGTGCTAATAAATATGCATACACAATTGACAACTGGACCATGTGGAGCAAAAGGGGAAACCAGCACACCAATGTGACTTCCACAATTTAACTGTTTGGAGAATGGTTTAAAGGATTTACTAGAGAAATGCTAATTTTCAATACCAATGTTATTCAATACCAACTAAAACAAAATTAAATGCAAATTAATGCTAAAACGTTTTCAATTTAATCATTTAGTCTTCATTACACTCATTCAAGTATTAGTGAACTTATAAAACCAGAGATTGTTTGCATCTTTGGCCAAAACATGAAAAGCACATTTAGAAAATCTAGCTAAAATAACAACAATGCATCAAATTAAAAATAAAAACCATTCTTTAAGAATACTCTGAAAAAACATCTTAAATTGTCCCTTTCAGTCTAAAGCGGTGTATATATACACGACACACAGACACGCACCATTAGTCTTCCCAGATCTTTTGGAACTACAAAATTACATGTTTGGCAGTGCAAGTCATCAAGAAAAACAAAGTTTGCGATAAGATTTTAAGGTAAACATTATGAACACTGACCGTATTTGCAATGTCAAGTATATACGGCCATCATAAAATCAGTTTCTTAAAAAAAAAAATATTAAAAAGAAGGGACAAATTTACATTTCAAAAGAAATAGATTATATTTGGAAGATCTAACTTAAGAGCATTTAACACAATGTCCACATTCATTCAGAATAGAGAAGTATAGCATTCTTTCCAGGGAGTCAGAGAGGTTGATGTTGCATGCTGGTGGTTGATCCACTACATCAAGAGGTACAGGTTTCTGCGGGACTGCATGCTTTGCAATATGAGAACAGTCCCCTGAAGACGTAATAGAGGTCAGTGGTGGACATGATTTTTGGACAGTCTTCATTCCCATGTTTTAAACTATCTATATTGGTTCATAGCCCAATATTGGTGAGGTCACAACAAACCCATTCCCCCTCCCTATGGGCTGTTGATGATATCTTTGTAGATAGCATTCGTGGTGGTCTGGCCGAAGATGAACGCGCCAATTGTAACCATGATGACTCCATAGGCCACCATTGCATTCCAACTACAGAGAAATAATTAAGTTGTCAGTTATTATTTAATACACACATCTTTAGGCATTGCTGAATATTGGTTACAGGGTTAGTTCACTCAAATATGAAAATACTCATCATTTACTCACCCTCATGTTGTTCCAAAACCCATAAGACTTTTGTTCATATTTGAAACAGAAATGAAGATTTTTTTAAATATAACCAGAGATTTCTGTTCCTCCATTGAAAGTTCATTCCGCAAAAAAGAGATTGTAAAACCAATCCATATAAATCGAGCAGTTTAATCAAAGTCTTCCTAAAAGACATGATCGCTTTATATGATAAACGCATTTAATTTAGGCTTTTATTCATTGATCAAAGTACAAAGAGACCATTAAATATGGTAAACAGAATCGATTGAATCAAAGGTCAACAACAAGTAGGGAATTATGTTTGTTTACCATATTTGATGTGCTCTATGCGTGCTTGTAGTCCATATGGATTACTTTTACAAACTTCAAACTTTTGGTGAAATGGTCCTTCATCTGAGGTACAGAAATCTCTCAGGTTTCATTAAACATATCTTCTTTTCTATTTCATAGATGAAAAAAAGTCTTATGGGTTTGGAACAACATGAGGGTGAGTAAGTAATGACAGAATTTTTGGGTGAACTAACCCTTTAATAAATAATAAATTAGTTACCTGGCTGATCTGAAATCATGCTCTGAAAGCTTTGCCTGAATCAAACACAACCCTATAGACAAACATTAGAAGAATGAATAAGATGAAAAAAAAGATGATAAGATACAAGCAAAAGAACAGTCTGAGATCATTCTAATTGTAATACCTGGAAAAACAAAAATGAAGCACGCGGCCAAACCACCAATTAGTGAATGACTCGTCCAATATCAGGAATGAAGAGAGCGAGAATCAGTGTGAGACAAAACCAGACGAGTGTCTGCACTATCCTTCGTCTCTGTTCCTTAGCCACATCTGTCTCCACCTCCTCTCCTTTAAAACGCAACCACAAACCTTCCAGCACTGCCCTAAAGCACAAACAAATACACATATGCTTTTAGACCGACTATATGCATTCTTCATCGACACAAATCTATAGACCAAGAAAAGCCTGTTACCTTCCACAAAAGTGCAGAATTGGATATGAGGTAACAACACAGATGATGATAAAGGCTCGCGCAATGGCCACCGCAACATCATTAGATGGATATGACATTAACACATCCTGGCTCACGCTTGAGCCGAATGACAGGAAGCCACAGACGCCTGTTGAGAAGAACAAGCCCAAAGCTTATACAACCAGCTCATATTACATCTCTTGATCGGCCTGCTTTATCATTAGAATATTTTGACAAATTCAAGCTCACACACCCGTGCCTGTATACACAAAGAGGCAGATGATCATGCTGACTGTAACAACTGCCCACCAAGGCCGGATTTCAGGCTTCTTCATGCTGGTGAAAACAGGAACGCTGCTGACATGACACTGGGAAAAAGAGTGTGAGGACAATGATGATTTGCTAGATTTCAAAAGTAGAATGAATTCAGACATTAATTCATTGGCTGAGACAGATACACTACCATTTAAAGTTTGGGGTCTGTATCTTTTGAAATAAACTAATACTTTTATACTGCAAAGATGCAATTAAATTTATCAAATTAGACACATTACAAGATTTCTATTTCAGATAAATAGTTATTTTTAGGTTTCTATTCTTCAAAGAATCCTTTAAAAAAATGCATCACCGTTTTCACAGAAGTATTAAGCAGCACAACTTAAAAAAAAGTGTTTCTTGATCAGCAAATCATCATATTAGAATGATTTCTGAAGGATCATGTGACTCTGAAGACTGGAGTAATGATGCTGAAAATTCAGCTTTGCATCACAGGAATAAATAACTGTTTTCTAATTGAATACATTTTAAAAATGTTATTTAAATTGTTATATATTTAATAATATTACTGGTTTTACTATATTTTGATCAAATAAATACAGCCTTGGTTAACGAGACTTCATAATTTAAAAAAAAAACAACAACATCAAATTTGGGAAAGGTCAAAAAAAGAAAGAAAAAGAAGTAAGATCTACTTACACACCTGGAAACCAAAGCAGATTGTAGGCAGGCATTAAACACATCGGTCCAGGATGCAGGGCTGAAAGACGCAAACATCAGATTATAATAGTGATCACAATTTACTCAGTATTATTTCTCTCAAAAAACTATATAAAATGTACTTCTGACCTGATTGGGATGATTCCTGGAGAAACTTCTTTTGTCGGGCCAGATGTATTTGATGATCACTATGATTGTCACATACCAGGTGCCGATAACACTCAGGGTGCTACAAATTAACCAGTACAAATATGCATGTATGATTTAACAAGCAAAAACAGAGGAACAGTGTTGGGGAAAGTTACTGGTAATGCGTATGCCCCAGCACTGATAAAATAATCAAGTGGAATTGTGTTTACAGAAAAACATTTGCACTCATCACAGCTGTGATATAAAACTACAGTTAACAACACGAAAAAAGATGTTTCTACCTGGCATACTTCTGGAAGCCAATCTCTTTGGGTATGGATAAAGGCAGAATGATCAGCACGGAGGTCAAAGTGATAGTGAACTTACGATCTGTGTACCAGTGCGAAATAATCGTCGTTTCTGAGTCATGATTTATAGCACCAATCACTGTAGCAAGAAAGACAGAACAAACATCAGACAACTCTAGTCAGACTATTTTGACATATCTTTGTATATGTGAATATACTTACACTTGTCCAACTGATCTCCAATAATAATAAGGAAGGCTATGCAGGTGCCAAAGGTGTAAACAGCGATGGCCAGCTCACATATGACACCGAGAACCTTCCACACACAGCACGAATCACCTCCTGATACGTTGTTTCATTGCTCACCTAAAAAAAAAAAAAAAAGTTGTGGGGCGTAAACCAGTGGATCTCAGCCTTAGTAATTATGAGGTATCCTATGAACCCTTTTCATACACTGTGAAGGCACGTTTTTACGGTCATCAGCATCGTAAATCCTGCAAAGTTTATATATATATATATATATTTTTTTTTTTTATGTATTCAATTCACATTTATTTGTATAGCGCTTTTCAAAATACACAATTTCAAAGCAGCTTCACAGAAAATGTGAGAGTCCACATTACAATTTAATGCATGTACATTTATAATACTGTACTTTGTATTGTATTACTACCTTTGCATTAAATTACAAAAAACTAGTAAATGCTGCTGTGGGAGTGTTTCTAATACAGCGGCTATGGGAGTGGCTGTAAAAATTACATCTTTCTGTCTTCTGACTGCTGTTATCAATCGCTCTCTGTTTTTTTCCCCTCTTTTTAAAAGTTGTGAAAACACTATTGTAGAGTTTTTCTTTTGCTATTTGAGCTAATGGGAACAAATATATATATATATATATATATTGTTCCCATTAGCTCAAATAGCAAAAAAAAAAAAAAAAAAAAAAAAAAATATATATATATATATATATATTTTTAATGTAGTCTCTCATTCACAGCTAAAAAAGTTAATCCAACAACTTCCGCTTCTGAAAAACCCGAAAATGTGAAAACGGTCAATTGTGAAGTTAATATTCAAAAGTTTTTATAAAACTAAATATACACAACCGATCAAAAGTTTGGGGTTGGTAAGATTTTTTAAGGTTTTATTTACATGGAATCTTGTATGCTCACCAAGGGTGTATTTATTTAATCAAAAATACAGTAAAAACAGTCACATTAATAAAAAATATTTTCTATTTTAATACATTTTAAAATTTAATTTATTCCTGTGATGACAAGCATCATTACTCCAGTCTTCAGCGTCACAGAAATCTTTCTAATATGCTGATCTGCTGCTCAAGAAACATTTCTTATTATTATCAAAGTTGAAAACAGTGCTTAATAGTTTTGTGGAAACCATGATAAACTTTTTAGGATTCTTTCATGAATAGAAAGCTTAAAAGAACAGCATTTATTTGAAATAGAAATTTACTGTTACTTTTTAATCAATTTAATGCATCCTTGCTGAATAAAAGTATTAATATCTTTCAAATAAATCTGAACGGAAGTGCATTTTCTCTTGATGAGTCTGATACAGATATATGCTTACCTGAGAACAATAAGCCAAGATCACCAGCCCAGTGATGATGAAGACCATCATGCACTGCAAAAGAATAAGGCAAACTTTGAATTTCACAACATTAAACTTCAAAGGACTCTGTCTTTAATTGAACACTTTTGGGTTTTATTTACAACAGCCCATAAGTCTCCTCTCACCATTTGAAGGGTCACTCCAGCTGTGACGCCACCAGCCATGTTGAAAGCAGCAGGAAAATTGAGAAGTCCGGCTCCCAGAGCAGCGTTCACCACAATAAAAACAGCCCCTAATGTAGATGTCCCTCCTCTTCTGTTGTCTGATTGGTTGGGCAGTTGGATGGAGTCCACGCTGGGACTTTGCAGAAGCCACGCCCTTTCACCAGCATCCTCACTGTAGCCCCAATCGCCCACTTCACTGTTAACCGCCCGGTCTGCCTCGACATGACGCTAGCTTTTCTCACACACCCTCAGATAAACTTACAGGGACACCATAGGGTAAAAGTAGAGGTAAACACACTTGTGCTGTCAGTCAGAACCGCCACCATTGAGGGAGGAAAGGTGCAAACACACCTCCACAGGGTCCATACAGTTACAGAGAGTCGTGCTCAGTGTTCAATGTCATCTGTGAACAAAGAGGGGAACATATCACATGGTAGTTTTTCACAAATTGACTAAAACGGTTTATGACCATCATAAAATTACATTGTGTGGTTTGCACATTTAAGTCTGTGAGTCACAGGACATAATTGTATTTCTCAGCTGTTCAGACAGTAAAAGTCTGATATCTTAGAACAGTTTCAAATAACTATTTATTTTCTGTGATGGCCAAGCTGATTTTCAGTCTTGAGTGTCACATGATCCTTCAGAAATCATTCTAATGCTGATTTGCTGCAATACACATTTCTTATTATCAGTTGTGCTGCTTAGTTTTGTGGAAACTGTGAAATTGTTTTTATGAATAGAAACCACATGTTTTATTTTAAATAGAAATATTTTGTTCCATTATACTTTTGACTTCTGAGCAATTGAACGTATCCCCGCTCAATAGAAGTATTCATTTCTTTCTAGTCTTTTTGAATGGTAGTGTATTTACTTTTGACTTGTCTGACATATATTTTTGCTTACTTGAGAACACTACGTCAAGATCACAGTTCACATGGTAGTTTTGATGACACAGGGGTTGCACTTTAGGACAAGTCTGGGAGTCACGGGACATAATTATATTTCTCAGCTGAACAAGCAGAAATCTCAGACACGCGATGAGGAAATGAAATATGCCGTGCACAAGAGAATAAGTAAAGCACTGTCTGAACCTGATCTTTAAAGCAGCTTGATTAAAAGCTGACCAATAGCATATCGATTTGGGATTATTTTATTAAATGCCTGAACTAACTTTAACTTAGATGTCCGAGGACAGTGGTGTGGTGGTAACGTTAGTTTATGACGGTGTCGTTTGAGATTATAGCAGTTAACGTTACATCACCACACACTGACCGACCAGGCGCTACCATGCTCACTGACAATAAGATTAAATCAAAACATTAGGCCAAGTCAAGGCAACTGACACTGATCAAACACTAAATTACTCCTAGTAGGCACGATTTCAATCGTACAGAAAATTAACTCAACATTCACAACTCTTAGGAGAGTAAAAACACAAATCAGAAAGGCACACAACATGCCATGGCACCCGGACACTTACGTGACTCACATAGCACTGCATTTGTTTAGCTAATAAACTGTCCAGGTATGAAGGATATACAAAAGCAGATGTTCCACCTCAAGCGTATGTTCTTCGCTAATCCCGCACCGTGATGAAGAGCATAGATGAGATGTTTTCCAGAGAGAAACTGAAATAAAGATGAGGCTGCTGCCTCCACTGAAATTGGTTCATCGATTAGCTGCTGAGTGCTGACACAGACATGGTCACATGACAATAGCTAGTGATCTTCATGAAGCTTCGAAGCCTTTACGAATCTTTTGTTTCGAATCAGTGATTCGGAGCGTGAAGAAACTGCCAAAGTCTCACGAGGCTTCTCTTACGTCATAATTGTTCAACGCTGGGGGTGGTGGATGTTTGTTGCATTTACCATAGACGGCATTTACACATAGACAGTATATAAGAGCATTTACACTGCTCTGACTAGCAGGAGTCACCGTGTTGCGTTTCGAACGCTTCAAAACAGTGAATAATTTTGCGAAGCAGTTGGTTCAATTGAATCGAAGCTTTGGAAAGCTTCGCTTCTCCCATCACTATATTCAGCTCATTATGGGTAATGTAGTCAATTCGATTCCATTGTTTTCACCGATTCATTTAACCCTATTAAACTTGATTTAACCCTATCAAACTTTATTTAAAAAAAAAAAAAAAAACTGTTTTATGACAAAGATATCTACTTTCCACCTCCGTCTTCACTACAATGAATCTGCTTTGGAACAATAATCTGTGATGTTTTTTTAATTGTTTAAACAGTCTATTATAAGGTGACGATTTAATATTGAGCATGAATCTGCCCCCCACTATTTTGGGGAATACTTTTCTTTTTATAGTAAGATGTTTTTATTTATAGATAATTTTCTGACAAACATATTTATCTACCAGCAGTTGTTCAAGATAAAAAGGTTGCTTTGTGTTAAAAAGAAACCACCACACACTAATATCTTTGACAGATTTCTGTATAAGTGTAATTCATAAATTGAATTATGCAATTACATTTATTTTTCTTAGAAACAAAAGGTAAATTTGAACAGATTAGTGATTGAACTCATTTTTCTACACTGATACTGATCAGATTGATATATAGGCTTTTCTGTCTATATGGTAAACAGTGTGTGTGCTTGGTTCTGTCCCCAACAATGAAAATCACAGAGAAAAATAAATGGACACAATACCCTTTATTATTGTTCATTTTACTTCACTCACACAATAAATAAAGTGGATAAAGATGAAAAATGTTCTCAAATGTGCTCGGTTACAGAGCCACAAGATAACCAGTGAGATGACTTAAAGGTTACCATTAGACACCTGATAACATGTTCAGGATCCATGTTGACCTAGAAAAACAGCCAAATGAAGTGAAGCCGAGATCTTAAGTCCAAAGAGGAATAGTGGGGTGGACTAACAGAAACAGGACCAGTATACAAGTCTCCTGTATCAGCATCATTTTGGTCTACTTGGTGACCTGGTGAATGGCATGTGCCAGGTATCCCACATTTCCAGAGGTCACACCCGGCCAACGCTGATACGGCCATCTTTAGTCATGTAAACAGAGAACTCCTTTGTCAGACGTTCCACCTGAAACCATACATATTCTCCTACTATTAGAGCTTGTACCAATATACAACATTTAGTTATACTAGTTTTTGAGTTATGTAAAGGGCTGTACCTGATCAGGTTTTGAGTCCAGTGAAGCAGAACATGCCGATTTGTTCAGTCACGTGTTGCCAGTTGTGAGTGGATCCCTCATTCTTCAGATTAGTCACCAGCATTTCTCTCATTTTAATAATACGGTCTGCCATTCCCTTCACCTCCTCCAGCCTACAGGAATACATTCATGTTAAAAAAAAGAAAAAAGTATGAACCTCTATGCAAGCATTTCTCACCATGTAGAACGCAGCTCTGGTGTTGTGAGGATCATGGAAGCGATGCGTGCTCCATTCATGGGTGGGTTGGAGTAAATGGGGCGAATCAGGATCTTTAGCTGAGACTCCACCCTTTTAGCCTCCTCAGCATCTGCGCACCACCACTGTAAACCCTCCAACACGCTCACCTACAATACAGTTGTACAATTATGATTGTGTACGGCCAACTGTTAGAGTCTTTGGCAGATCCTTAAATGTACAACTATCTTCACTGCACTACTGTTCAAAAAGTTTGGGGTCAGTAGGTTTTATTTTCAAATTTGATCAAAAGTGACAATGAAAGAAAATTATAATGCTACAAAAGCTTTCCATTTCAAATAAATGCTGTTCTTTTTAACTCTCTACTAAAAGAATTAGGGTTAATATACTAAACATTTTTGATCAAATAAATGCAGGCTTGGTGAGCATAAAATAATTATTTAAAATACAAGGAAATCAAATAAAAACAATAAAACATTACAGACCCCCAAAAATTTTGTGCCTATAATTATACTATATAACTATTTTTTTTTTTAAATAGCTTTTAGTTTATTGGCTTATTTTCTTAGGATATTCTCCTACTCTTCATTTGGCATGTTTTTAAGTGTTCTTGCCTAAATGGTCCTAGCCTGTTCTGATAGCAGGAAAAAAAAAAAAAAAAAAAAAAAAAAAAAAAAAAAAAAATCGGTGTCTCGCTAGCCTAAAGAAAATATTATATTCTCACTTCTGGTGTGCATTTAAGTATCTTTGATATTTATTAGAATCATTTTATGTTAATAATTCAGTGTCCAGTACGTGGATAGTTTTATTTAAATACATTTCTGACTTAGAAAAATCTTTAATGTTCTCATTTTTAATGACTTAACATGATTAGATAAATGTATGCCTCAGCAAAGGACCAACAATTTAGATTAAAGAGGGTAGTCAGTACTTCATGGGTCCGATGACCAAATACTACATACATATTAGATTTGTCGAAAAATAAATGAAAATGCATTTCTTGCAATTAACATGCATACATCAAGATCCAATCTGTGTAATATATATATATATATATATATATATATATATTATATATATATATATATATATAGGTGGGGTAAAATAAAATGTTTACGGTGTATGCAGCCTCTGACACACAATACACTCACCATAGAGACCCATGTTCTTCGCAAATGACTGAGACAAGAGGACATTGTGGCCCTGCTCAATAAAATATCTCACAGCCCAGGCATCTCGATTAATATCACCACTAGCAAAGCCCTGGTAAGCCATGTCAAAGAACACCAGAAGTTTCCTCTTCTGCAGAGAGAGAAGTTGGACAACAAGACAGTGAAGCAATGTCAGGACAACAGTCTGGAGTGTCTTATCAGTTCTTAAAAAAAAAAAATTAGATTTTTTGCTGTGCTTTTTAAGTCATGCCTCTGTAAAGTAAAAGAAGGTAAGGAGGATACACACAAAAACACCACACACACACACACGCACGCGCTCACCTTAATGACGGCCGAGAGCTCCTTCCACTGCTCTGGTCGGGGGTCGACACCAGTGGGGTTATGAGCACAAGCATGGAGCATGATTACACTGTGCTCTGGAATTTGCTGTAGGTAGAGAACAATTATTAACATTCAGTGTGTCTTAGAGAGATTCATAGTTTAGTCACATAATCATGTCAGTAGGGACAAAATTATGTGAAAAATAGAGCCAGAAAGGACAACATTTTCTCCCTAAATATATACACTACTGTTCAGAGATTGTGTCAGAAATATTTTTTCATGTATAAAAGCAGCAAACAAAAAGTTTCTTGCACTCACCAAGTCTGCATTTATTTGATTAAATACATTTAATTTTTATAAAACAATTTTTGAATTTTACATATACAATTTTATTTGATAGCAAAACTGAATTTTCAGAATCATTACTCCAGTTTCACATGATCCTTCAGAAATCATTCTAATATGCTGATTTGGTAACATTGAGTAACATTTCTTATCACATTTGAAAACAGTTGTGCTGCTTAATTCATAGTTTTCACATGAGTTCACACCTTTATGAGACAACAAAACGTCTCTGGTTACTTGCGTAACCTATGTTCTCTGAATAGGGAACGAGACGCTGCGGAAAGCGCAGTGGGATATTCTCTGAATGTGCCGATTGTCTGAAGCCTTATAGAATCACGCCAATTCATTGGCTGATGGCGTCCGCGCGACCTGGCTCCGCCCCGACGCTCCTACGTCGCGTCATCACATATTCGCGCGCGGTGCCATCTGCTCCTCAGATTTCTCTGCCGAAAAGAAACCGTCGGGCAGCGCGAGGAGCTTGGCCGCTAACGCAGCGTCTCGTTCCCTATTCAGAGAACATAGGTTACGCAAGTAACCAGAGACGTTCTCTTTCATAGGTTCACTCAACGCTGCGGAAAGCGCAGTGGGAACGGACTACCAAACTCGCCAAGCTAGAGCGCTTTCATATGACTGGTAACCAAAAAGAGACAACGACCAAGATGAGCTCAAACAGAAAGAACCTGGGAACCCGGGGTCATGTCAAGATCCAAACTATAGAATCTTACAAAAGTGTGCGGAGAGGACTAGCCTGCCGCAACACAAATGTCCTCCAAAAGTGCTCCTCTAAAAAGCGCTTGAGAAGATGCTACACTTCTGGTGGAATGTGCTCTAATGCTAAGAGGTGAAGGCAAGCCGCGCACCCCGTAAGCCAATGAGATTGCTTCTGTGACCCAGTGAGAAATCCTCTGCTTTGATGCAGCAAGCCCACGGCGGCTGGCACCGAAGCAAACCAGAAGCTGGTTAGATTTCCTCCAACCGCCTGAGCGGTCTACATATATCTTGAGAGAACGAACTGGGCAGAGCAAGTTAAGCTTCCTATCTTCCTCAGAAGAAAATGGAGGAGGGTGGAAAGCGTTAAGGTTAACTACCTGTGAGCGGAAAGTTGTGGAGAGAACCTTGGGAACATATGATTTCTAGAGGGGAAACGTGACCGCTTCGTTCTGAAGGCACGCGAATATGTGATGACGCGACGTAGGAGCGTCAGGGCGGAGCCAGGTCGCGCGGACGCCATCAGCCAATGAATTGCCGTGATTCTATAAGGCTTCAGACAATCGGCACATTCAGAGAATATCCCACTGCGCTTTCCGCAGCGTTGAGTGAACCTATGAAAGAGAACAAGGCTTTCCTCCATTGCTCGCCAATTATTTTTTTACCAGGTTTGAGCTAAGTATTACTATTACTAGGAAGACAGTGATCTTAAAAGACCAAATTCAATATACACCTCATTGATGATGCATACTACATACAGGCAAGCAGATGAATCCAGAATATAAAAGCAAAACAGTTTCTCTATATGTTTTTTTTTATGGAAAAACACTTAAAGGAACACTTCACCCATTTGCATTAGACTTTGTATCTTTAGAAACCCAGTCACATATTCGAATGGTCATGGTTTATTCCCTTATTTTCCCCTGAGATGGGAGAAATAAGGATTTAAGTGTTCCACTTCCTGCTTTTTATGATGCAAAAATCGTCATTTTGCGTCATAAAAAGCAGGAAGTCCAATTTCTTTGAATACGGGTAAGACTACAAACACTAGCTCATCATTTATCCAGTAGAAGGCGCTGTTCCGCATGTTTTCAACCCGCCCATAGAGGGTGGGATCTCACTCACAGAATGTACATATAGTGTCAACCATTTTTTATTTGGAAGCTAAGCTAACAGTTTCTTATTCTGTGGAGAAAGCTGAGTAGTAGGGGTTACCATCCTCTTTTTCCCGGACATGTCCGGCCGTCGAGATCGTCCAAAATGTCCGGGATTCGGCTTTTGCTTTCTGCAGTCGCATTCATAGTTTACGTGCACACCTTTTGTTTCAATCTAACTGAATTCATTCCGATTGGTGAATCTGAATGTAATGTTAGTGTTTACATGAACGCTAAACAAGTGATCGGTTGATGTGCGTTTTAGCATTGCTAAGAAAATTCCCGCTCCTCCATGAGAGATACGAGACCGGTGCGTCTTACAGGCGCCGGCGCCACTCATCAGTAATCACGCCACCGGGCTCGCATCGTTCTCCCGCGGCCGTCAGTCTCGTTCCTGCTCGTCACAGTAAACATAATGAATGGCGACTGTAGAACGCAAAAGCCGAATCCTGGACATTTTGGGCGACATCAAAATACCGGGCAGACTCACGGAGACTCACTAGTAGCATAGCCTTGTTGTTTACTGCGATCTCTTACCGGTAGGCATGGCGTGAAATACATTTTCTGGCTTTTCTCCAAATTCAAAAATAATTTCACATTTCTTCTACATAAATGACCCATTTTAAATACACATTCATCTTTCCAGAGGTGAAGTATCCCTTTAAAGAATACACAGTGTGATGTGTTCACATTCTGGGCTCATCAATAGTGTAGTGAATTTGATCCTTTAATATCACTGTTTTAGTACATCAAGGCACTTTAGGTGTTTTTCATGTGAAGCGTTTTAGAATGTCCCGCTGTTTTTAGTGATTGAAATATTGCAGCAGGTGCTCAACTTGTCCTAACTGAAAAGAAAAACCCCTTACTGAGCCAAAACTTTTGAAGGGTAGTGTACTAATTATAGGCTCATAAGACTATGGGGAAAGTGTGCTGTGTAGTAGTGGCTCACCGAGATGTCATCAAGTGCTCCAGTAAAGTCAAAGCCGCAGGTAGCAGAATCATAGTAACGGTACGCTTTCAGCTGCATTCCACCGTCTCGGAAAATAGGGGTGTGGTTTCCCCAGGATGGCTTCGGCAAGTATACATCCTTTGCTGCTAAGTGGAAACGTGACTAATGGACAAAAGAAAAGAAAGAGGTGGGAGACATAATGAACCAATTTTTCTTTTGACAAAAGAGCTCTATTTATGTTTGCTTCTTCTAAGATACATAATTCTACTGCTTGCCATCTGGGGTCCATTCTTCGTAACTCGCTTAATACATCTGATTTGACAGATCTTCTAACTTTGAAATCTGCTCTCTGGCTAATCTGGCTCTTCAAACAGATTTGATTAAAATATCTGGATTTAGTTCTTGAATTCATTGGAAAGGGCAGATATGATCAGCAATTGTCTGGTGGCAAGACAGCAAGGTAAATAACATCTTTTTTTTTTTTTAAGAACATCAAACACCTGATGAAAAACTTGACAAATATCTGGACCTTTATAAGGGAACAGTCGAGCAACCAAAACGACATAAAAGTTATAATAGATTAATGAAATGTGTACTGTATGTTACATGATTCCCAGTTATTTCCATTATTTCATGATTTCTAGAGGGCTATTTGTACAGGCGTTACATTTTTATTTCAATGTTGTAATTAGCAGTTCCTTTAAATTTACCTTTGAAGCAGATTTTTTTATTTGAAAGCATTAATTAAAGTTTGACAGCACAGCAGACAGCATTTTTTACAAAGTTATCTGCATCTCCTGCGCTGCATCAAGCCACTCCATCATAGCTGTTCAAATTAATGCACGGCATAGACTAACTGTGCATCATGTGTGTAAGACTCTTAAATAAAATTATTAGGTATTTATTCCCTCACAAATAAATCTCCAATTGAGTAAAACTGTCCGTTTCTATATTGTGCCAGACTACGCAACATTATAATATTACTTTCATTTAAATTTCATTTTTAAATTATTATTATTATATTCAATTATTATTGTTCCTGGTTCAATAAGGTACTCTTTAAAGGGTTAGTTCACCCAAAAATTAAAACTATCCCACAATTTACTCACCCTCAGCCATCCTAACTGTATATGACTTCCTTCTTTAAGACGAATAAAATGAGTTCTATTTTTTTTTTTTAAAGTCCTGTACCACACAGCTCCAGGGGGTTAATAAAGCAAGGCCTTCTGAAGCGAAGCGTTTTAGGTTTTCGTTTTTCTGACCCGACGCATGACGTCATGACAAACACGAAAGCGCAGAGGTTAGAGCAAAACAAAACACCAGTCAAACTATAAGTGTAAAATGAGAAATTTTATGAAATAAGAATTTGTTTGAACAGCGCGAGGCGTCTACTCTCACCTAAGCTTACGCTAATCCTACGTCATGCGTCGGGTCAGAGGTCACTCTCCCGCCGTAAATAGACTTGCGTACGGCCGTTACCGGAAGCCAGTGATTATAGCTTATATAGTTATATGGATATTTTTCTTACAAAAGCACATCACTTTGCTTTAGAAGGCCTTTATTAACCCCCTGGAGCAGTGTGGAATACTTTTATGATGGATGGATGCGCTTTTTTTGAGCATCAAAAACTCAGTTACTATATTCACTCCTATTATAAAACTTCTAAGAGCCAGGATATTTTTAAATATAACTCCAAATGTGTTTGGCTGAAAGAAGAAAGTCATATACACATAGGATGGCTTAAGGTTGAGTAAATTATGGCATAATTTAAATTTTTGGGTGAGTATCACCTCCGCTTAAAAGGATGCAATCTAATCCTGTTTACATGAAATAAGCCGGCTCCAGAGCAGGTTTGAGCTCACAGACCTGTTACTATGACAGCAACTCTGGGATGAGCTTCGAAGAACCTAACAATCCTGGATTACGTCAAATCGTCAACAGTAAAATTCAGATAACAGAGCAATCCACGCACGAAGAACGGGCCCCTGGCCTTGAAGCCAATAAAATCTCTTTCTCATTAACATGGATGCGCAAAACTTTTTGGCTGAAGGAATTAATTACACACCAGGAAGTTTGCTCCAATCCTTAGAGAACCAGTGCCTGAGATCGTCTGGACAGTGATGCTCTAATAGGGGGGAAAACAGATGAAGTGTTTTGCTAAATAAGCATTAACATGTTAGATAATAAATTATCCAGGATGTAAAAGTAAAAACAAGAATGAAAGACACACTGGGAACTAGAGGCATACTCACTCACCCTCTTGCTTTTGAGAACCTCACTGTCCGCCCCCAGGGCAAGCTCAGCACAAGCCTTACTAAAATCACCCAGACCCCCAATGGGCAGATATTCTTTATCCAGCATCTTAGAGGCAATCAGAGCCTCTGCCTAAACAAAACAAACAAATGCTTAATTTATTTATTAAGAATTACTCATTAAATCAATCAAATATATCATTACTGTTACATAGCTAAGGGCCATGAATGTAATTGAAGGATACTGCTTAACCAGAGACAGCCTCTCAAATCACTGAGTTCAGGGTGACTTTGCAGAAATACAGAAAACCAAATGCACATGTTAACACACACACACACCACCCCCTACATTTTGCCAATACTGTTGGAGCACACTGACACGAATGCAAAAACATCTGCACCCTTGAAACCTATTGGTCCATCTACAAGCCACCTGAAACTTTAATAAACCATTTAACTCTGAATCAAAGATAACACCAGGTTTAAACTCCCCCCACATGCTCAGGCATAGGTACATACAGAAAAAGGTACATACCTTGCGGACACAGTTGAGAACATATGGCTTGCCATTGTCGTCCCTGTATGCCCCCACACCGAGGTTCATTTTCTTAGAGTTTGAGTCCCGTTTGAAGGCTTCTGTCACCCCCAGGATGGGATCAGGTGGTCCCATCTGCACCTCAGTCCACCATGAGCTAAAATAAAACATAGCAAAGCATACAAAAAAAAAATCTGAGGTGTTTTTAACCAAAAATAACAACTACCGTATTCGGCCTCGCCTGTGGTGATCAAAATACATGTCGATAATATACTATTTACCCAGCTCAACTACTGTAAATCTGAAACAATACACAAACTTGTATTTAATGTTTCAAACAAACATGCAGATTTTTTAATTCGCATTTATCACATACTTTATAGGCTATTTTTTAAACATTGTTTGCACTGCTTATTATTGTTCTTTGTAGTTATTTTACACTTTAATCGGTTTGAAATATTTGTTTATTTTATAATTGCTTTTGTGTATTGTTTTATTGTTTTTAAATTTGGAATTCAGAGATTTCTGTTATTTGATCTTTGTTCAGAGATCTTTTTGTTGTTGTAATTAAAACTGAGGATAACAATTAAGTTTTGTAAATTAATTCAATACCATGATGATAATACCGTATACCAAGATAAAGCTTCAGCAAATATCATAATACAATCAAATCCCTAAAATGGGACAACAATAACCACAACAGACACTGCAAATTACCCCCCTCCAAAAATCTTACATGCCTTTAATGCTATTTACTTCATGATAGCATCAGTAAGCTCTGCTATATCTTTTAAGTGCATTTAAGGTCATGCACAGTCCCAAGGAGTCAAAGGTCAGTCATGGAGTCAAGTTTCAAAAACTCCTACTACATAGCTAGTGTGTCAAAGGGGTTATTTAGTCTATGTGTGTGTTTTTATACAACACTATAACTTGAAATCTGACATTACTAGGAAGCTTGGTTGCTGCATTAATTTCAGACTTTAAAAGATAATACAAAATTGTACAAAAGCTCAACTTATACTGGCCAATGAGAAATGTAATATCGGTGTCAAAAATGGCAGTAGGCCTTATTACTCTACAACCCTTTTATTAACTATCAAATACGTGGACATGAGGCCGTTGGTGTGGCATAAGTGGCGGCTGCGTCTCTTTAAGAAAAACTTAATATTGTACCAAATAAGAGTTATTGATCTTCGTTGATCATCAGCTCTACTTTGCCCTCCAAGTGCAAAAGGACACCGACTACCATGATTTCTTGACGGAAGAACCCGGAAACAACACGGCCAATCAGAAAGCTAAACCTGGTTGTTCCACCCAATAAGCGCACAGGAAACCTGTACGTACGGTCTCCTGGTGAGATCAAAAACAGTTATGCACGCTATCGCGCTCAAGAAGGCGAGAGTCATGTATACAGCACACAATATTTAAAAACGATTGACCCCCATCCATAAGCACAGTATTACGTGACGGAAAGCTCTTACCAAAAATGTATGTAGAATAAGGAAAACAATGTTGAATTTATTGCCTTTTTCGAGATGAAGGTCAGAGGGATGCTGACTGATTATTTTAGTAAACATGGTAGAGATGCGCTGTACCTTTTTTGTGTTAAATCTGATCCATTAGCAGCTAGAAATTTGGCTTTAAGATGATAATATAAAGCAGTCTACAATACAGATATCTGGCAACATCCACATGGTCTAATATCGTGAGCTGCAGCTCATCATTGTACTGCATCAACTCCATGTGAACGGATGCGACTGCATGTACGCGCGTGACCATGAGCACAAATCTGATGGCGTGAGTTATGAGAATCAAATTGATTCATTAGTATTATTTAATAGCATTATTGAAAACCCCATTTTCCATCCTGCATGTATTAAACTTCAACTTAAAGTAATTCAGTGCAATTCATTCTCAAAATGTAACAGTTATGTCACAGTCACATAATAAGACATATTATTTTAAGGTTCCTTACCTGGCTCGAATGGGTAACGTTAGGGCAGCCAAAGACGGCGTCAAACTCCCAACAGAGGATATGAGCTTGTTCGTTTTGAGGAGAGCCATTGCTTTGCTGCTGCTGCTGCTGCTGCTGTGGGAAGCGCAGAGTGACTGGGGACGGGCACGCGGTTGTCGGCGTGCAAGAGTGCGCGCTCATAAAGGAAAGTGCCATGAGAGTGCCGCGCGACAGCTCCATCTAGCGGTGGATGATGAATACAGAATGATTGATTAGATTGTAATTGTGTATTCATCATCCACCGCTAGATGTCATTAGACATAATCATTAGAACCCAAGCTTTCAAATGGCTGTCACATCGGACAATTTTCTTACAGAATTACATGAATCAGATCTAAATGTTGTTTGTTATTTTTAAGTTGATCATGAGCACTGTAATGTATTGACTGACTATTGCAATAGTGAGGTTCCTTTAAGAGCCTGGGGAGGGCGTGGCTGTTCGGGGGAGATATGTGTTTTGGCCACAGTTTTGACGGGCGTTTGCCAAACGAGATGTATGTTCTATGTTGCCGTGTTCAGTAAAGGTTCACAAGGTTACGAACGTCTCCTCATGTTATTGAAGTATATTACACTGGCGACGAGCGGATTCGAACCGACTGTGTGCAGATAAGTCCATATGGTGCGACTGTTAAAGTGAGTAAAATAATCTGCCATCTGGAAGCGAACATGACTACACTCGGCCGTATCGAAGAGTTTGACGAATGTTCAAGTAACTCTTTTGAAGAATACACAGAAAGACTGGAATGTTTTTTTCATGCAAATGATATTGAGGATGATGCAAAAAAGCGCTCCGTGCTGCTCAGTGTGTGTGGTGCGAAAACGTATTCCACGTTACGTTCAGTGCTTGCCCCAACGCAACCATCTACTGTGTCTTATGCAAACATTGTCGCTGCCTTAAAACGCCATTACAGCCCAGCGCCATCAGAGATTGTTCAACGTTTTCATTTTCACAATTGTAAGCAGAAACCTAATCAAAGCATTTCAAACTACATTGCTGAGCTTCGACGTTTGTCTGTGCACTGTGCTTTTGGGGATCAGTTAGAAGCAATGCTGCGTGATAGAATCGTGTGCGGGGTTATGGATGAAGCGCTACAGCGACGCCTGCTGGCTGAACCTACACTAACATTTAAAGAGGCAGAAGAAAAGGCACTAGCTGCTGAAACAGCTTTGTTAAACGCTCGCCTACTTCGTCAGCATCAAAACGAATCACGGCTGGAGGACGATGTTCATTATGCAGCCCATGCGCATGCATCAGTACATAAGACAGCAGCTTCAAATGAAAATCCTAAACGTGACAAGCCATGCTTCAGATGTGGTGGTCAGCACACCCCACAAGCCTGTAGGTTTTCCACTGCTGTATGCCATTACTGTAAAAAAAGAGGACACATTGCTCGTGTGTGTTTAACAAAAACGAAACATGGTACTGACAAGGATGCAGCCAGCTCAGAAGAACGTTACACAAACATTATAACTCGCAAAGAAAATAATGATTACTCTGTTTACAGCACCACTACCAAATCAGAAAGAGGGGGGCAGAGACCATATCTGGCCACTGTTATACTGAACAAACAAGCACACACAATGGAGGTGGATTCAGGAGCGGCCTGTTCCTTGATTAGTGAGCATACTTATCACTCATTGTGGCCCTCCCAACCCCCTGAAATACATGCAAACAATGGAATACTTAAGCAGTGGTCACAGGCAACCTTGGAAGTGAAAGGGAAAATATTTGTGGAGGTAAGGTACAAAGGAACACAAAACACACTGCCCTTGTTCGTCATCAAGGGCCAGGGCACTAGTCTGTTGGGACGGGACTGGTTTGATGCCCTGGGAATATCAGTGGAAGGAGTACATAGGGTACAGCTGCAGTCCATAGAGAAAATACTGACTGAATACTCAGAGGTTTTTCAGGACATTGGCGTTTGCCGGACCCCCCCCATCTCTATTGACATTGATTCCACAGTTACCCCACGTTTCTTTAAGGCCCGCCCAGTTCCTTTTGCTTTACGTCCCCAGCTGGACGAGGAGTTGGACAAATTGGTGGCTCAAGGAATTTTTGAACCTGTTCGCCACGCAAAGTGGGCCACACCTATAGTGGCTATAGCAAAAAAAGATGGGGGTCTGAGGATTTGCGGTGATTACCGCTGTACTGTGAATACAGCTGTTAAGCCTGACGTGTACCCTATACCTACAGCATCTGAACTGTTCTCGACGCTAGCTGGAGGAGTAGTTTTCACTAAACTTGATTTGAAACAAGCTTATCAGCAGCTTCCAGTGGATGACGACGCAGCCGACTTACTGACTATTAACACTCACCGTGGGCTTTTCCGGGCTCGACGGTTGCAATTTGGGGGTGTCAACGGCCGTTTCAATATTTCAAAGATTTATGGACAATTTGCTCGCAGGAATTCCAGGAGTCCAACCATATCTGGATGACATCCTGATTTCGGGCAAAACCATGGAAGAACACAACGCACGGCTACAGGCCGTACTGAAGTGCTTCGCTGAAGCTGGGCTGCGACTAAAAAAAGAGAAAAGCATTTTTGCTGCTACTCAAGTGGAGTTTTTGGGGTTTAGAGTGGATAAAGATGGCATCAAGCCAACCCGTGAAAAAGTGGAAGCTATCCAAAAAGCTCCGCCCCCACAGAACAAAACAGAACTTCAGGCATTCTTGGGGCTGCTTAACTTTTACAGCTGCTTTCTTCCCAATAAGGCCACCGTCCTGGAACCTCTGCATCGCCTTCTAGACCAGTCTGCTACTTGGCAGTGGGGATCGAAGCACAAGATGGCATATGCTCAGGCAAAAGAGTTGCTGCAAACGGATAAAGTGCTGGTGCACTATGATGAAAAGAAACCCCTGGCAGTGGTTTGCGATGCCTCACCCTATGGGCTTGGGGCTTTATTGTTCCACATGGAATGTGATGGCCAGGAGAGGCCCATTTGCTTTGCTTCCAGAACAATGACCACCACTGAGCGGAATTATGCCCAAATTGATAAGGAGGCATTGGCGGTTGTTTTTGCAGTCAGAAAATTTCACCAGTATCTCGCAGGCCGCCATTTCGTGATTTTTACAGACCACAAACCCCTGCTGGGACTCCTGCACCATTCCAAGCCAATGCCTGCCATCCTTTCACCACGGATGCTACGTTGGAGTTTGATCATCGGAGCTTACGACTATGAGCTGTGCTACAGACCGGGCAAACAAATGGGCAATGCTGACGCCCTGAGTCGCTTACCCTTGCCGGCATCTGATGCTGTGACACCACCACCATTGGAAGTGTTGCTACTTGAAATGGTGCCAGAAGCACCCATGCATGCTGAGCGAATCGCTAACCTTACACTCAAGGACTCTGTCATAGCACGAGTACTGCGCTGGGTGCTGCATGGGTGGCCGGCTGATGTAATGGATAGCCAGTTCAAACCATTCTTTTTGCGCCGCCATGAACTCTCCGCACATAAGAACTGTTTGCTATGGGGAAGCCGTGTGGTTGTTCCTTGCTTGGCGAGGAGAGAAATACTGGCTATGTTGCATGACGCGCACCCGGGCATTGTACGCATGAAGGGACTCGCAAGGAGTTATGTGTGGTGGCCGGGCATGGACCGAGACATTGAGGAGACTGTCAAAGCATGTGAAACCTGTCAGATGTCACGTCATGCACCTCCTAAGGCGAAAGTGCACCCTTGGGAGTGGACGACAAAAAGATGGTCCCGGCTGCATATTGACTTTGCAGGCCCTTTTCAGGGCAAAATATTCCTCATAGTGGTTGATGCACATAGCAAGTGGCTGGAGGTGTCTCTGATGAGTTCCATGTCTTCATCAGCCGTCATCAACACACTGAGACTACTTTTTGCAACACATGGTTTGCCCGACGTCATAGTGTCAGACAATGGTGCTTCTTTCACCTCTACAGAATTCCAAGCGTTTGCCGAGCGCAACGGCATTCGACATGTCACTACAGCACCATATCACCCAAGCTCAAATGGTCAAGCTGAACGCATGGTGCAGACAACCAAGGAGGCCCTGTCTCGCATCACCAAGGGCGAGTGGCAAACCAGGCTCGCTCGCTTCTTGTTGTCACAGCACGTCACACCCAATTCATCAACTGGGAAAAGTCCTGCTGAGTTGCTCATGAATAGGCGACTCACCACTGCCCTGGATCGTCTGCATCCTGACCATGATGGTGATATGCTTCGCAGACAGGAGCTGAATGCTGAAAAATGCCCTGGCACAGTCAGAGAGTTTAGACCAAAGGACTTGGTGTACATGAGAAGCTACACCAGAGATTCTAAGTGGATGCCTGGAATCATTGTAGACGTTACAGGTCCCCTGTCATACAAGGTCAGAGCTGGTGATGGGCAAATGCACAGACGACATGTTGATCAGCTGCTAGACAGGACGGCACCCTTGTCCGACCAATCAAGGCCTGAGCCAGATGGCTACACTGTCCATCCGCCTGAGTCCCCAGGGGCTGAAACGCTTGAGTTACAGCCGCCTGCATTAGATGTGGGGAACCCTGATGTTGACCTGACTGGAGCTGGAGTTGAGGGCATGTCTGAGTCCCCTCATTCTCGGAGGTACCCTGAAAGAGAGCATCGCCCTCCAAGAAGATTTTCAGATTTTGTGGACTGGGGAAAAGGGGTGTAATGTATTGACTGACTATTGCAATAGTGAGGTTCCTTTAAGAGCCTGGGGAGGGCGTGGCTGTTCGGGGGAGATATGTGTTTTGGCCACAGTTTTGACGGGCGTTTGCCAAACGAGATGTATGTTCTATGTTGCCGTGTTCAGTAAAGGTTCACAAGGTTACGAACGTCTCCTCATGTTATTGAAGTATATTACAAGCACAATAAAGTAGGCTAGTTAGTTAATCTCAATATTACAAGCAAAACAGTTGGATAGAACATCAAATGTAGCCTATTAAAAATGGGACACATAAAAGGAACAAAAAATGTATAGTGTCATAGCATAGGTGAATATAGAGTGGGAAAAAGAACCATGTAAATTGTAAACAAAAGGATCTGCTTTCATACGAGTATTCAAATGCACTCTTATCTTGTTTGGTGGTGAACATCATTTGTGGCATCATTGAACTGTTGAACATCAATGTGACAACCTGATAATATTTGCTCAAATAATCTGATATACTTGTGACATTAGTTAAATCTGGTATTTCTAATAATACTTCTAATAACACAGCGATGAGAGGGTGGACAAAAGAATCTGGTGTCAAGCCAGTTGTGCCAGTGGAAAGCCTCTCATCGCTGAGCATCATAACTGCACTTTGCTGATTCGAATTTTATCTCACAGGTCTTTCAATGTTGCCTCAGGAGGGGATGAATCCAAAGCACATCCACTAGTCACAGGGGTACCTGAGGAAGGGTCAGTTCTCGGACCCCTCCTCTCCCATTCATACTGGGACATATTACAGGAACATGGATTCTCCTACCGTTGCTATGCTGGTGACACACACAGCTTTATACTTTTCATGTCAGGCAAACGATCTGGTAGCTGCACGGATCTTGGAGTACCTGGAGGACATCTCGGCACGGATGAAAGAACATCACAAATGGAAATATCCATTTCATTTACATTTGTTCAAATTAAGTTGGACCAGCTCAATTACATTTTATTGCATGAATATGTCTTTAATGACTTATTACAACTTCATATTTCATGTTTTTAAAACTACAATTCAAGACTAAAGTTAAAATTTTAAGGCAGCGTGAACATTTCAATTTTTTATGGTGTAGATACAGCTAAAAATAAGTGTAATTACATACAGATATTTTTTTAACTATTATGTACAAACATATAGGCCTATATACAGAAATAAAAATGTGAACAACAACATTTATGTGCATATTCCTTCCTACAAACAGGGTTTATTCAGACTCCAAACTCAACATTGTTTGGTTGATTCACAACCAATGAAATGTTCCTTCACAGGCCACATTGCATATGGGTTGTGCTCAGTCTGTGGAAGCAGAAAAGGCCACCACAACTTTGTGTACTTTAAAAGGAAGAGACTTCAGTCAACAAAATATGAATGATTTGTTCACTTAAAAGAGTCATTCAACATACAGATTCATTCATGGACTACTAATATAGCACAGTTCATAACAGTGATGCTGCTAACAGACCCCATACACAGATCGGGAATATAACTGTAAATGAAGACGATAATGGTAATAGAGAAGTGTGTAAATACATGTAACATATAGAGCTCTAACTGAATTACAGCTGATTTCAAGTGTTGTTTACATTTAAATAAGCATCAACATTCTATGTAGTTCAGCAGCTTGAGTTGATATTTGAAATCAACACAACTGTCCCTGAAGCCTTGAAGCCTGTTCTCACAACTCTACAATTTGCTAAGTTTCGGAAATTTGTCCAATTTGGAAAGTTATTCTTGAATTATCATCATGGAGCAGCGTCGCCCGAGAAGAACCAGGGCTCTTCCCACACACCTGAGTGGATTCTCTTCCACTCCAGACCCCTGTGAAGCTCAAAGTCCCAGCGGTTTGGAGGAGCGCTACCTGAAGAACGCCGCTGTCCTTCCTGAAGTCCGTCCAGCAGCCTCAGTCTCTTCAGTGAACGCGTGTCAGCAGGAAGGGCCCGTCTCCATCCACGGCAGCAGTGTGCAGGCCTACCAGGACATTTACGGTTCTGTTGCGGAGCCCACGTTGAAGACTCGCTCTGGTCGGTACCGTCCCTACAGTCTTGAGCTGGGCCTGACGATCAAGCAGCGGCTGTGGGAGACACTCAACTGCCCTTCACTGGTGGAGACGCAGCAGCCCGATGGACATGTCCTCGTCACTGAGAGCTTCTTCACACCCAGCAGAAGAAGCTTCGCTCCACAAATCCACGTGGACATCAGTGAAGAGCCCCTGCCCGAGGAACCCCGAATTAAGAAGCCCAGACACTGAGTCATCACAGTGTCACATGAGGCTGGAGTATCACACGTGGGACCTACGAATATAAATGCTGTGAGTAAGTTCACACTTTGTGGAGTAAGTTTTATTTTGTACAGTGAGTGTTCTGCACATTGTTGTGTGGTTGTTAGGATGTTTTCAGTGGTTGTCAGTGCATTGATATGCGGTTGTTCTGAGTGTTTTCACACTTTGCTTCTTGGTTGTCAGGATGTTTTAGGTTTCTTGTGTGTTGACATGCGTTTGCTAAGGTTTCTGCGCGGTTATTAACCTGTTTTATGAGGTTGCTGGACTCTTCTTTCTGGTTTTCATGCA